>WOVY01005626.1:0-175579 GCA_013436015.1 Rhipicephalus annulatus
CATAATTATGTTTGGATGTGTCATTTACCTTCCTCATCCATTCACGTCCCCTGATAGCGAATTTGGTATATATGGATCTAGCGAAACAGCCGCGAGCATGCTATGAGCGTAGCATGTAGTCATGGTTTACTTGGGACGGATATCATGATTATCATGTTTGGACGTGTCATTTACCTTCTTCGTATAGTGACGTCACGTAATACTAAATTTAGTACATAAGGAGCTAGCAAAACGGCCGCGAGTGCATCAAGAGCGTGGTATGTTGTCATGTTCTAACATGACACGCGTTCCATGATTATCATGACTGTACCAGTCATATACCTTCGTCATTCGTTGACGTCACGTAACGCCAAATTTGGAATATGTGGAGCTAGCGAAACGGCCATGAGTGCATCATGAAGGGCCCAAAAAAGTGGGGGACCCTTAAGCTTCGCCCTAAAGAGTAACGCGATCGCAAAATCTGGCCCCTATAGTGCACCCTTCGACCGCTAAATGCATACTTAATGATATGTTGAGTTAGCGCGAATGGTACATACAGGTGTTTCATCTAAAGCAAGAGACGCGTGGCCTCCAACACACACGCGGCGTGCTCACCATCTCGGAGGGAATAAAATGAATCACAGTGCCTCACAGACAGCAGCACATTATCTAGCGTTCGCTGTTTGCTTGATGAACGCCTCTGTAAAGGCATATGTTTTCTGCTAGATGGACATAGTTGTCTATTTTTAAAGCTGTTTGAAAGTTCCTGTGTGTTATTAGCGCCAATGGTTGCACTATCTCGGTCTTTTTCGACGTAGTTTGAGGCTTCCCAAATGCGCCAACAAATCGGCGAATGGGCTCATTTTCATCGTGAAACCTGTCGAACGAAATGCGTTATAGGGGCCTAAAACACTTTTGA
Source organism: Rhipicephalus annulatus (assembly GCA_013436015.1). Classification (NCBI taxonomy): domain Eukaryota; kingdom Metazoa; phylum Arthropoda; class Arachnida; order Ixodida; family Ixodidae; genus Rhipicephalus; species Rhipicephalus annulatus. The sequence goes on from WOVY01005626.1 coordinate 899, forward strand.
AGTAACTATGGGATAAATTCACTAGACGAGCTTATTGCCTCACGAATTCAACGCCACAAAAAATTCAAGAATCCGTCCAGTGAGAGTGGAATTCCAAATGTTTATCACATGCTGCAATTGCATTATCTCTTCCCTTGTCCCGATGAAAGCGCTGGAAGCTAAGCAGAGAGGAACAGTAGGGGCAGAAAACTACCATGCCGCGCGACCTTGAGCACTCTGATTTTCTTCGAATATGTAATTTTATCAGTGTGATCACGCACGCACGGTTGGACAAGCAGCGACCTCCCACGGCAATCTCGATAACTTCAATTTTCAGTCACAGACGAACTGACTATTTTTCGCTCACAACCAACGGAGCCGACACCGCCGGCGGCTTTCCGCGACACGAGCTCTTTAACGCTATCGCGTTAATATACTCCGACGTAACATTGACGCTTGCGCAACGTAACGTTAAGCGACGCTAGGCTAGCAAAACGCGAGCAACCTATAGTGTGACGCCAGGCGCAACCGGCGCGACCAGCATCCGTCGGAGTGGTCCGGGAGCAACTGGCGTGAAATGCGACATGCTGCATTTCGCGCCGATGACATTGCCAAGACAGCACTGAGTCTGCCTCGTTTCGTCACGGAGAAACACCGGGAGCGCTCAAATGCGAATGCGTCAAAGCAACGCAGCGCAGAGCGGCACCGGGTGTTTAACCGCCGGCGGGACGTGACGAAACGAACGGAAGGCGCACACGTGCGCCGGGTCACGTCTACGTCTTATACCACTTTCAGTTTTTCATATAGTCATGTTGTTACATGACACACATGTCCTGATTATCGTGTTTGCACCAGTCACATGCATTCGTCATGCCTTCGAATCCCGTAATACCAAACTTGGTATATGTGAAGCTAGCGAAATGGCCGCGAACGCATCGTGAGCGTACCATGTAGTCATGCTACATGACACGCATGTCATGCTTATCATGTTTGAAGCAGTAACATATCTTCGTAATGCATTCACGTCCCGTAATATCAAATTTGTTATATGTGAAGCTAGCGAAACAGCCCCAAGCGCATCATGAGTGTGGCATGTAATCAACTTTTAGGGGCGAAGCTCCTTAAAGCGGCACCCATTCGTCCTTCGTAGTTGAACACGTAGTCGTAGTATATGAGCAGTCTTACGTTTTGACCAGCAAGGTGGTGCTGGTGGGTGATTTCTACTGTGCGTTGTTCAACAATAAATAATTCGCAGCGTGGGCGTTAACTAAATGCCGAATTCCCCTGTGTCTCATTCCCCATCAACAGCCATTGGCATGTACATTGAGCACTATCTGACAAGAAAGGGTTGCTACGTTATACTCGCTGGGCGTAAGCTCCTTGGTTTCAGAAAGGTTTAGCGAGCGTTCAGCCGCAGTGCCATGAATACAGTGAACTATTATATACCATGAACTCGAAGCGGTTAAAAGAGGAAAGTAGATACGAAGCGCAAGCCGCAAGAAAGTAAAAGCTGAACTCTCCTGTCTCTCATTCCCCATTAGTAGCCATTGGCATGCACATTGAGCACTATCTAACAAGAAAGGGTTGCTACGTCATACTCGCTGGGCGTAACCTCCTTGGTTTTAGAAAGGTTTAGCGAGCGTTCAGCCGCAGTGCCATGAATACAGTGAACTATTATATACCATGAACTCGAAGCGGTTAAAAGAGGGAAGTAGATACGAAGCGCAAGCCGCAAGAAAGTAAAAGCTGAACTCTCCTGTCTCTCATTCCCCATTAGCAGCCATTGGCATGCACATTGAGCACTCTCTAACAAGAAAGGGTTGCTACGTTATACTCAATAGGCGTAACCTCCTTTGTTTTAAAAAGGTTTAGCAAGCGTAGGGTAGCAGTGCCATGAATACAGTGAAATGATATATACCATGAGCTCAAGAAGGTTAAAGGTGGGAAGTAGACACGAAGCGGAAGCCATAAGAAAATGTGCGTGTGCCACCTCTCGATTAGTCTTTGGAATGTCCGCTGGATGGCGGTGTTTCTATATGGAGAATATATGATGAAAAGATGCCACATGGTGGTACTTGCAGTGTTGAATAGATGGACGAACAGACGCAAAAACAGATGTAAGGATGGACGCATGGATGGCTGCACGGACAGATAGACGCATGGACGGACGCAGGGGTGGATGCATGGAGGAACGCAAGGACGGACGCACAGATAGACGTTCGGACGCACAAACAGACGCACGCACGGACGTGCGGATGGACGCACGGATGGTCACACAGACGTACGCATGGACGAACGGATGCTTCGCCCCACTCTCCATCATTCACTCCGTGGATATGCTGCCATTTTTTTACGTCGCACACATCTCCCGACTATCATGTTTGCATCAGTCACATATCTTCGTCATCCATTCACGTCCCGTAATGCCAAATTTGGTATATGCGAAGCTAGCCAGTCCTACCGTGGTGGTCTAGTGGCTAAGGTACTCAGCTGCTGACCCGCAGGTCGCGGGATCGAATCCCGGCTGCGGCGACTGCATTTCCGATGGAGGTGGAAATATTGTAGGCCCGTGTGCTCAGATTTGGTGCACGTTAAAGAATCCCCGGTGTTCGAATTCCAGGAGCCCTCTACTACGGCGTTTCTCATAATCATATGGTGGATTTGGGACGTTAAACCACACATATCAATCAATCAAGCAAAGTTAGCGAAATCAATCAAGCAAAGTTAGCGAAACGGCCGTGAGCGCATCATGTGTGTGGAATGTAGTCATGTTGTTACATGACACGCATTTCGTTTATCATGTTTGCACCAAATCATACCTTCGTCTTCCATTAACAACGTCCCGTAATACCAAATTTGGTATAAGTTAAGCTAGTGAAACGGCCGCCAGCGCATGATGAGCGTGGTATGTAGTCATGTTGTTACATCACACGCATCTCATGATTATCATGTTTGCACCAGTCACATTCATTTGCCATCCACTCAGGTACCGTAACACCAAATTTGATATATCTGACGCTAGCGAAACGGCTGCGAACGCATCATGAGCATGGCATGTAGTCCTGTTGTTACATGACACACGTGTCATACTTTTCATAATAGGGTCTGTCGCTTGTGTTCGCCATGCAGTCATGTCAAACCCTACCCGTTTTGTGACATGCCATGTGAATGAAACCACCGCAAGAGCTGCAGAACCATGAAATGTAAATCATGACATTCATGGCATACATGCCACGATTTTCATGGTATGACCAGTCCAATATGTTTTTCCTAAGAAATGCTTCGAATTTAAAACCCCTCGGTCCCTCAGTGGTTAACGCCTCGCATTCAAGACGCGATGGTTCCACGTTCGATTCCGCGCCGGAGTCTTTTTTAAATGCGAAGCATTTCTTAGCGAACTTCGGCGACTTTAAGCGTATCTATCTGTCTATCAATCTAGCCACCTATGACGTTTGTCTCTCGTGGCGGCTTCTATAATGGTATCGATTCCAAACTTGGTATGATATAACATGACTGTATGACGAACATAACTGGCTAGTCATAACTTGTAGGTCATGAATTTCGCACAGCTACCGAGGTGGGCTCGATAGCTGTGCGAAAGCGCAGTCTACTAATCCGTTCGTCTTCACTATGCAGATACTCACCGTTCTCACGAGCTCGCTCCTGACGGCTTTCCTGCCTACCGGACAAATGCCGTATCCCGCCCCCAACACCTTTGTGAATGGCTCCCACAACTGGTGCCATCTCTCGACCGATCTTCACTTCATCGTACCGCCGCCAGATGTCTCGATCTACGTTCCAGCCCGGCCATTCTTGTCAAAGCAAACTTCAACGTCACCGGCTATAAAAGAGTGCCAACCGTCTTCGCTGCTCTGTGGGCTCGGTAGCTGTGCGAAAGCGCAGTCTACTAATCCGTTCGTCTTCACTATGCAGGTTGGTAACACCCAGGTTCTCTTTTGTAAAAAGTCAAGTAATTATTCTCTAGTACAGCAGCCGGGCCCTCAGTGCTGCGTTGCTATTATTGTCGAATGTTTTCAAGTGCTGCGCTCATTACTGCTTTTGGGAGGGGATATTGAAACTAACCCGGGGCCTCCAGATACCATACATGCTGTACTCACCGAGCTGAAAAATCTTTCTGTAGCACAAACCAAATTGATCGCGGAACTTCAAACTGTTAAAGATCATCTGCGATCAACTGACGCAGCACTGAATGATGTATGCAAGCGTCTGACTAATCTGGAAACGCATTACTGTCAACTTTCAAGCATGCGCAGAGAGCTAGATGACACAAAAACCTTAACCACTGATATCACCCAGCATTATCATAACTTTCAATCCCGTGCAGACGTTAGCGAAAACCATTCCCGCCGAAATAACCTGATATTTTATGGTATTCCTGATCCTAATCCCAAAGAATCCTTTGCCGATTACGAGGCAACAGTCATTCGGTGTGTCACTGAAAATCTTGAACTAGAAATACAGCCTTCACAAGTGGAACGCGCACACCGCCTTGGTTGCCATTCGCCTGACCGCGTCCGTCCTGTAATCTTAAAATTTAGTTCGTTTAAGGTCAAACAGTCGATCTTGTCGGAAGGCAAGAAATTTAAAGATACTAACTACAGCGTTGGTGAGGACTTTTCCCCTGCCGTCCGACATGCACGAAGACACCTTGTCACTTTTGCCAGATCAAAATCTACAGCATTTAAATTAAGCTTCAAAACTTTGCTCATAGGTTCTAAACGCTACGTCTTTGATGAATCCTCCCAGGCAGTGAAGGAAGTAACCTAGCAATCGCTGCGTCGTCCGTTATCATCAACTAATCCCCAACCAACGCAGCAAACTACCGTGTCTCTTTCCGTAATCTTCACCAACATTCGCAGTTTCATTTCGAAACGCGAAATCGTCTCTAATCTTGTTTCATCATCCAGTAGCAACTTGCTTTTATTAACGAAAACATGGCTTAATAGTGACGTAAGCGATCAGGAAGTTCTAGCTGACTTACCTAATTTTCAGATCTTTCGTAAGGACCGGGACGGCAGAATGGGAGGAGGGGTTCTCATTGCTGTTAGCCAGAGCCTACCCGCAACTTTGGTGAATATTTCGTCATACTTGGAAATAATATGTATAAAATACCAAGCTGTACCGCAATCAGTTTTAATTGGCGTGTGCTACAGGCCCCCACATAGGAATCCTGACTTTCCCGGCAAGCTTAATTTGGTGCTAAATGAACTTTCAACAAAGTACCCTAATGCCCATATTATCTTGTTTGGCGACTTTAATTTCCCGAATATTGACTGGCCTAATCTAACTGTTAACGGAGGGCTACAGAGTGAGGCGAGTGAATTTGTTATTGTATGTCTAAATTTCAACCTAGCTCAAGTTGTCACCAAACCAACCCGCGTAACCCTAGACTGTGAAAACATATTAGACCTAATACTAACCAGTATTCCTGATAGTGTAACATCTATTTCCTACTTGTCAGAAATAAGCGACCATAAAGTAATTCAAGCCGACATTTTAATCGCTCCTCCAAAACAACGAACCACCAAAAAACCATACGACTATATGATAAAGGAAACTACACTGCTATAAATGATGAATTTAACTGTTTTCTTCCAATATTCAAAGATAATTTTCTTTATCGCACGGTGCATGATAATTGGAAGTTATTTAAGGATAAATGTGATACACTGGTCGAAAAATTCATCGCTAAGCTCAGTTTCCGTGCCTGTTTCCAAAAACCATGGTTTACTAAAACGCTCAAAAAATTCGAAAATAAGAAAAAACGCCTTTTTCGTTCCGCCAAGCAGCAGAATATCGAAAACGCATGGTTAAAATATTATGCTACTGAAAAAGCTTACCTCACGGCAATACAAAACGCTAAGCATTCTTTTTTTCACTCTCATTTACCGAAATTGCTTCCTAGTGACCCTAGGAAATTTTGGCAGGTCATAAATCCCAACCACTCGTGCACTATCACTCTCACGAATGAAGCAGGTGACGTGGCCACTGACTCGGAATGTGCCGACCTGTTTAATAGAGCCTTCTCATCGGTTTTTAGCAAAGAAACTGGCGTTCCACCCCCGCCACAGCCTACCGTGGTCAGTACTTCCATGCCGCCAATCCTTTTTGTTGAACCCGGAGTTTTGGCAATCATTGATAAACTTAAATTATCTTCATCATCAGGTATCGACAACATAAATTCGAAATTTCTAAAGAACACTCAAAGATCTATGCAAAATTTTTGTGTCTACTTTACTCGCAGTCTCTTTCCACGGGTGAGCTTCCTAGTGATTGGAAACACGGAAATATCACCCCAGTATTCAAATCAGGTATTAGAGAGTCACCCCTCAATTACCGACCAATTTCATTAACTAGCATTCCATGCAAAATCATCGAACATGTCATCTACACCCGGATTATGGACTTCCTAGACTCAAATAACTTTTTTCAATTCCGCGCAGCATGGCTTTCGTAAAGGTTTCTCGTGCGAGACTCAACTGGCTATGTTTTCGCACGACTTGCATATTAACTTGGATTCTAACGTACAGACTGATGCCATATTCCTGGACTTTGCGAAGGCATTCGATAAAGTACCACATAAACGCCTTCTGTTGAAACTTTCCCGCTTAAACCTACACCCCGACGTCCTAAAGTGGATCCGTGAATTTTTAAGTAACCGCACTCAAGCTGTCTTTGTTAACAGTGCTACCTCTACTTCACTTCCGGTGACATCTGGTGTCCCGCAGGGGTCGGTTCTGGGCCCGATTTTATTCCTGATATTTATTAACGATCTCCCAACTCATGTATCCTGTAAAATCCGAATGTTTGCCGACGATTGTATTATTTACCACACTGTTTGTAACGCTTCTGATCAATTAGCTCTACAGAGTGATCTTAACAATGTAAAACAATGGTGCGATGATTGGCTAATGGAACTTAACCCTCACAAATGCAAAGCCTTATCCTTCACCCGCCGCCGTTCTCCACTTGTTTTTCCATATTCCATCAGTAATATTCCAGTTGAAACTGTTAATTCTTTTAAATATCTGGGGGTCACACTCTGCAACGATCTTTCATGGGGTTTGCATATCACGAAAGTCATCTCATCGGCAAATAAAACATTGGGATTCTTGCGACGTCATCTACGTAACGCACCTAGAAATGTAAAATTATTAGCTTACAAAAGCCTTGTTAGAACTAAACTTGAAAATGCTTCCCCAATCTGGAGCCCGCATCAGGCCTATCTTGAAGACGCCCTTGAGTGTATTCAAAACCGTGCCGCTAGGTTTATCAATAATGCTTACTCCCATGACGTCAGCGTATCTTCACTAAAGGCAGAACTTCAACTGCCCCTCCTTTCCCTCCGCCGCCGTATCGCCAGTCTTTCGTTATTTCATAAGTTTTTTCACAGCTCGATGCGCATGCCACCTTACTTTGTTCCCCCAGCGTACATCTCTCAACGAACTAGTCCACTTCAAGTCGGACGCCCACGTGCACGCACCGTTACTTTTTCAACATCATTTTTTCCTCGCACGGCAGTTGCCTGGAACGGCGTTTCAGGTGACATTCCTGCCATTACTTGTACTTCTACCTTCACAATCAGTATCACTAATCATCTTTCACTTTAGGACAAACGATTGTTTTCTGCTCAATTTTTATGTACCCACCCCTTATGTAATGCCCCGCAAGGGGTCGTTAAGGAAATAAAATGAAATAAAATGAAATGAAATGAAATGAAATGAAACATGACCTCCATTTCATGGTCCTGCTGCTACAGCGGTGGTTTCTTTCATATGACATGTTGCAAAACTGGTACGGCATGGCATGATTGCATGGCGAACACAAGAGACAGACCGTAACATAAAAATAATGACATTCGTGTCATGCCACCTTCATGATGCGCTCGCGGCCGTTTAGCTCAACGTTACTATAGATTCTTCAGTTTGCAGACTCCGCTCCGACGAGGCGGCTAAACGCAGCCCCTCTCGTTTCCCGCTCCCTAGGTGGCGCTTCCGATGCCATTTGACAAGTCGCCGTGATGTAATGGATCCTACGCACAGTTTTCATCGGAGTTCTTGCGGCTAATTTGGCGTTGCGGGAGTTATTTTCTATGAAAGTGCACTAAGGTTATTACGAGTGGGCTATTAAAACAAGAGTTGTGCAGCTAATGCAGGGATAAATGGCGGAGATGCGAGTGGGATGCCTGAATCTTGCGGGCATTGTGTTAATTTAGCCGTATTGCGTTCTTGTTCTTTAAAATTCAACCGTATATACTAAATATTCGTTGGAGTGGGCTTAAAGGTAAATGCTAGAGGACTACGCACTTGAATTCAGGCGCATGTTAGAAAAACCACAGGTTGCCAAATTTTTCAAAGCTCTTCAACACGACGTGCTTTGTAATCGTATAACCTTAGTTATTGTTATATGATGAGGCACACACCACATTCATCTGATGCCGCCAGAGATATTGGAAGTGTAAAGCCTAGAACAACTTGTTCGTTCCAGATAACTGAAATTTACGATCCGAACGTTTTTTTTTTCAAAGAAAGATAGCACATGAATTCAATAAATGCGTGTCCCTTATAAGGCTATAACATTCAAAATTTAATGAGTTCAGCAAAGTCTCATTGAACACTTTTATTAAACGCTACAACAAACAAACTGGAAGTCACTTTTGTTCACGCGGTATCAAAAGTACTTTGCTACGCGGTATCAAAAATACTTCACCGTAAACATTGTGCACGTAGTGCGTAAAGATATCGTCCTCCTAGAAGTAGAGGTCACACACAGCACAAAATCTTGATAGTTTCTTATCCAATCTCGGTATTGCTCGTTGCCACTCTTGAAGACCCACCTCATCAACGGGTGGCTTTGCAAAAATGTCCTTTCGGTCGCAGATTTCCTTGAGTCGTAGTCGCTACTGCGACCAGTGACAAAGTAGCGAGGCATGTTTTATAACATCGAAGAACCGTCACACGACACATGAGAGCTATGCAGCTAACACCCAGCACGATAACACAACAGAGCTGACAGCAAGTGAGAAACAACGTCAATTGTCACCATGATATCGCAGTAAGCAGCAGTGGGAGCTTAAACTGCGCGAGTGTCGTTGATCTCGCTGATCCACACAATGATAGCGATTGCCCCGGAACACCCTTGCACTATACTTGCACGCTACGAAGAAGCACCTGCTGTTTTGCTTCGCCGGCGTGATCGGTGGCGTGCGCCTAACCGCCGTGACACTCGTCAAACCAGATGAACGGACGGACGGACGGACGGACGGACGGACGGACGGACGGACGGACGGATGGATGGATGGATGGACGGATGGACGGACAGGATGGACGGACGGGATGGATGGACGGACGGACGGACGGACGGATGGATGGATGTATGGATGGATGTACCCTTTAGATCGGGCGGTGGCTAGCACCACCAAGCCGTAATACTTAACGAACCAAAAACTAGATTTATTTTTTCCCTTAAATAGTGAGGCTAACGATTCGTACTTTGCAGTGAAGGGTTTAATTTTCACTCATGCCATGACTTCGGCCACCAATCAGTTAAGCTCCTTCTAAATAATTCTACCCGCTTGAAGTCAATTTTGCCCTCCCTGTCCCTAAACCCAAGTGCTTTGAAAACACTGCGCCATCATCCTGAACTATGGAGTGAAGCCCTTTACAGAACATTATCAAGTGTTCGGCAGTTTCTTCTTCCTCCACACGCACTGCATACCGTGTCTACTCCTTTGTATTTGGCCCGATATGTCTTGGTTTGCAATACTGCCGTCCTGGCCCTAAACAGTAGAGAACTACCCCGAGTATTATCATAGATCCTTTCCTTGGCAATTTCCTGCTTGAAAGTTCGATAGATCTCTAGTGAGGATTTCATAATAACGCCAATTCTCCACATATCGGTCTCAGCTTCCTTCACTTTCTTCTTAACCGATAATTCTTTTTGGTTTGGCCCCCTGCTGTTTTCCTAGTATTTACCAGTCAATGTTCTGGTTCGCTTTCTCCATTTTGTATCGACATTCAAGTACAAGTAGCTGAATACTTTCCTAGCCCAACGCTCCTCCCACATTTCTCTCTATCGCTTCTCGAATTTTCTCTTGCTGCTAGCTTCCCTTCCCTCAATCGATGTCCATCCCATATCACTTTGTACTCTCCGATTTGGTGTATTCCGGTGAGCTCCTAAGGCAAGCCTACCTATTGCACGTTGCTTAATTTCTAATCTTGCTTGAACTTCTGATCTCATGCACAAGACCGCATTGCCGAACGTCAGGCCAGGAACCATTACGCCTTTCCATATTCCTCTCACAACATCATACCTTTTGTAATTCCACAGTGCCCTGTTTTTCATTACCGCAGCATTCCTGTTACCTTTAGTCGACACATATTTCGTGTTCCCTTAGGTACTCGGCCCCATTGCTTATCCATATGCCAAGATATTTGTATTTATCTGTTATCTCTAGCGAGACCTTCTGTATTCTAAGCTCACTACCGTCATTGTCATTAAAAATCATGACTGCTGATTTTTTTCCTTACTTATTATGAAATCTAACTTATCTCCCTCATTACTGCAGATATCCACGAATCTCTGCAAATCTTCCTTGTTGTCGGCCATTAGCACTATATTATCTGCGTACATCAATGATGGTAGTGCATTTTCAATGAGTTTTCTTTGTTTGACAAAAGACAGGTTGAATCCCAGTCCACTTCCCTCTAATTTGGCCTCTAATCCTTGTAGGTACATCATGAATAATAAAGGTGACAGGGGACACCCCTGCCTAAGCCCCCGTTTTCCCTCTGCCGGCTTGGATACCTGTTTTTTCCACCTTATAATATACATTGTTAACTTCGTAGATATCCTTTGAACGATTAGTGACTACAACTTCTACGTCTAGTGCGTTCAGTATTCCCCACGATTCCTCTTGAACCACGCTATCGTACGCTCCCTTGATATCCAAAATGCTAGCCACAGGGACCTGTGTTCCTTTTCTGCTACTTCGATCCACTGCGTCAGTGAGAACAGATTGTCTTCCAACCTCCTGTTTTTCCAAAACCCATTCTGCAGTTCCCCAGCACCCCCTCATCTTCTATCCATGCCTGCAGTCTTTCCTTTATAATCTACATCGCCAGCCTGTGGATCACTGATGTCACTGTTATAGAATGGTAGTTGTTGATGTCAGCTTTGTCCCCCTTTCCTTTATAGATCACGCTCATCCTGCGGAGTTTCCATCCATCGGGAACTTCTCCATCGATTATTATTTTGCTCACTGCCTCTCTCAAAGCCTGCTTAGACTTCGGACCTAATTTCTTTATCAGCATGATTGGAATGCAACCTGGGCCTGTTGATGTACTACTAGGAACGCTTTTCTCAGCCATTTCCCACTCTTGTTGTGAAAATGGAGCCATTGCGCCACTTGGTTCATCCTTATCTATTGTGATGCATAAAGCACTTCTTTGTTGAATTTTTTCTGTCACCCTTGTTCTTATATATTCAATAGCTTCGTCCCCTTCTAGCCTAGCACCTTGAGCTGTAGTTGTAAATCTCTGCTCTAGGCTCGTCTCATTTCTTAGGGAGTTTAAATGGTTCCAAAATTTCGCTGCTGCCTTTCTATCTTTTTTATGTACTTCTGCCAGCCACTGAGCCCCCTTTCTTCCAATATTTTCATTGATCAGAAGGGATGCATCCCTTCTACAGTTTAGAAAGATTTCCCATTTTCTTTCAACATCAACTGTTGGTTCACCCCACTGCTTAGCATGTCTGTGTTCCCGAGAGGCTTCCTGACGTTTTGCTATGGCTCTCTTAACTTGCTCATCCCGCCAACTTTTAGGTTTGTGTCTTTTTTTTTCCGGGGCGACTTGTCACATGCCTCAGCAACCAAAAACGAAGAGCGCGCCCCCTCGTGGAGGTGCATAGAAGGGTGACACCGGCAGCGGCGCAGTTTGCAAACTGAAAGAAGAATCTAGTAACATTGGTTTGGCGTATATACCAAATTTATGGTTCTGAAACCCTATTACTAGTTATGAATCTAGTAATATGGTTTGGCGTATATCGTATATACCAAATTTGGTACTGCAGTACGTGAATGGATGAGAAAGGTATGTGACTGGTGCAAACATGATAGTCATGAGATGCATCTAATGTAACAACATGACTTAATGCGGCGCCGGCTCTGCCATACACTCACTGGCGCGCGCCTAGCTGCGTTGCTTTGACGCATGTGTGTTTCAGCGCGTCCGGCGTCCATCCGTCACGTTAAGAGGGAGACGCAGTGTTGTCTGGGTAACGCATCGGCGTGAAATGCAGCATGTCGCATTTCACACCAGTTGCCATCGAGCCCCACCGATGAACGTTGGTCGCGCCAGGCGTCAGACTACAGAGTGTACGGGTTTTGTTAACGTAGCGTCGCTGTGCCCACCGTGCGCGCGCGTCAACGCAACATTGGAGTATATTGGGCCCTTCATGATGCACTCGCGACCGTTTCGCTAGTTCCACATATACCAAATCGGTGTTACGTGACGTCAATGAATGAAATATGTGACTGCTGCAAACATGATAATCCTGACATGCGAGTCATGTAAGAACATGACAACATACCACGCTCATAACGCGCTCACGGCCGGTCCGCTAGCTTCGCATATACTAAATTTGGTATCACGTGAGGTGAATAGATAGATGAAGGTAAATGACACATCCAAACATGATAATCATGACACGAAAGCCATGTATGGCATCATTTACTTCTACCGCTTAACGTTGTGCTGATTTGAAAGTGACATATCAGCATTTCTCATTCGTGCTTCGCATATCACTGATTTCCACTAAACGTGGGATCTCCGAAATCTTTCTGGTATTTTCTTCTGTCATATGTATATATATGGCGGCTAGTTAGATACGTAAATATATACGGTGCATGACGTTGATGCCGGCGGCGACCTCCAGCCGAAGTAACTGACTTGTCTAAAGACTAGACTCTGCGACATCTTCAATATTATCAGCCGCTTTCTTTATTCTAGGTCTAAAGCAACTTGTCTTGTGCAAGGGAGGAAGCGCCTTTATGCGCTCATCGTGAAGCCAGACAACCGCCCCTTCTTGGTACTCAATCAGGAAATGTAATATATGTGTGAGGCAAACTGACTGTTAGTCATAGTAAACATTTTCACTTTAGCGTCATTCTCGGTTCTTCTTTAGCATAACCTAAACAGCCATAGTACCATAAGACGAAGAACACATTCAGCTCAAAATCCAAACAGGAAACGTGCCTTATCCACGTGCAAGGCTGAATTATATAACAGCAAGAGCCATTTGCAGAATTGAGTTCTCACTTTAGTGGGTCCATCGAAGATATTGGCCTCCCTTTGTAACGCTGAAAAGAAGGTCTTCCTCCTGAAAAATTCATCGCAGCCAAAGAAAGCGTTCCAGTACAACCAAGCGCGTTACAAAAAACACCTTGAGTACAACGTGTTCAATTGTGTTCTTTCGGGGAAACATCAAATGCTCCAACTGAGCTTTTTGGTGGCACATATTTATTCGTATTCTTTAGAACGATGCTCTTAGTCGTACTCGAACAAGCGTAATGAAAAAAAATGGCAACATATCGACGGGGTGAATGATGGAGAGTGGGGTGAACCATCCATCCGTTTATTCGTTCTCTCTTCCGTCCATCCATGTATCCGTCTGTGTGACCGTCCATGTGTCGATCGGCCCAGCCGTGCGTGCGTCTTTTTGTGCGTCCGTACGTCCATCCATGCGCCTGTCCCTGCGTTCGTCCATGCATCCGCCTTTGCGTCCGTCCGTGCAGCCACCCATGTGTCCGTCCATACATCTGTCTGTGTGTCCATTTGTCCATCTAGTCGACACTCCAATTACCACCATCTCACATCCTTCCATCATATATTCCGCATATAGAAGCACCGCCATCCAGCGGACATTTCAAGGACTAAACGAGAGGGGGCACACGCGCACTTTCTTACGGCTTGCGCCCCGTGTCTACTTCCCACCTTTAACCACCTCGAGTTCATAGTATATACTAGTTCGATGTATTCATGGCACTGCGGCCCAACGCTCACTAAACCTTTCTAAAACCAATGAGGTTACGCCTAGTGAGTATAACGTAGCAACCCATTCTTGTCAGATAGCGCTCAATGTACATGTCAATGGCTGCTAACCGGGAAAGAAGGACAGGAGAATTCGCCTTTTGCTTCATGTCTGCTTCCCACTTTTAACCACCTCGAGTTCATAGTATACACTAGTTCGCTGTATTTATGGCACTGTGACCCAACGCTCGCTGAACCTTTCTAAAACCAATGAGGTTACGCCTAGCGAGTATGACGTAGCAACCCATTCTTGTGAGATAGTGCTCAATGTACATGTCAATGGCTGCTAAACGGGAATAAGAGAATAAAAAGAATCGAAGACGTTTACTGCGTCCAGCACTTCGGAGGCTGGAATTATCAAGTCACCGTGAACAGCGAAGCTGAGCCGCCTGGCTCAAATCGGGGACGCGTCACACCTCAACATCTGAGGAGAGCGCGTCGCCATCGTACGCTTAGCACCCCAAGTCACCTACGTAACTGTCCTGTTCCTGCCTCGCCCCGTCCCCAGCGAAGTCCTCGCACAAGCACTGTCCCCCTACGGGAAGGTGTGGTATATCACCAGAGGGCTCATGGGATCGCGCCCAACCGTGACCATTGGGACGCGATACGTCCACACGGAAATGAAGACTTCGTCACCAGTTCCCAACTACCTCAAGGTCGTAGGCCATCGAGTGACATGTGACTATAAAGGCATCCAGCGAGTGTGCCATCGATGTGGAAGCAGTGGGCACTTCTGCATGAACTGCACAACTCCACTTTGTGGAAGGTGCGGCGTTTACGGCCACGACGGGAAAGGCTGCTCGTTGCCGTGTCGCCGTTTGGGCACCCACATGCCACCGTCGTCTGCACCATCAGGTCACCGTATTCCGAGGCGGACGTCCAAGGACTTCCCTCCACTTCAACCATGAACGCCGTCTAAGAACAGGTGTGACAATTCGTCAACACGAGCCACGGTAACCGACCACGACCAAGGTGCGCCAATCGCGACGCTGCACCAGACGCCCACTGCGTCCCCAACAATTCCGGACCCGGTAATTTCTCCAGGTCCTGAAAACTCAAATTCCCCGCATCCTGTGGCCATTTGTGAGGAATTGCAGGACATGCCCTCGTCAGACGAGGCGTCTCGAGAAGAAGGCGTCTCAGATCGAAATATTGCATCTGACGCTCCTCACGTGGCTGCTCAGTCGACCACAAGTTCGGGTATCATCGAGCAGTCTACATCTCAAGATGACGACGCCTGCATCGACGAGGACTCCAACAGCCCCACGAGTGAGGCGCCCCTACAAATTAACGAAGACACCAGCCACATTGACATAAGCCAGGACAGTGCAGACGCCTTTGTACCATCCTCGCTCAAGAACCCGGACGCCATATGCCACCGAAAAGTATTCGTGACTTAGAAGCCCTCACCTAAGACAGAAGTCCCCTGCGGACTTCGACGCGATCGCGAAAGCCCCGAGCCTCCGCTGGATCGCCTGACCGGAAAAAATTACTCAGCCACTTGCGGGGCACCGGCTCCCGCACCTGCTAAAGGTACCCCTGCATTTGCGTGATCCTATATTACGTTTTAATTTTCCCCATGGCTCTTGTTCTAGAAGTTATTTCTTTTAACGTTCAAGGTTTCCGAAATCCACAGAAACAGGCTGAGGTATTGGTTATCGTGCGTTCAGTGCACTGTGATTTGCTGGTCGCGCAAGAAACAAACTTATTCAAGCTTTCTGAAGTACTTGCTTTCAAGTGCGCGTTCAATATTGATTGTCTCTTTTCGTACGCCAACATGCGTTCCACTGGCTTTGGAGTCATTAGGTTTAACCGAGGTCTTTTACGTGACCATCATGTTTCCTTCGATGCCTTCGGACACGTGCTGGAGTTCGACTGCACCTTTTTTTTGTTAAGAATAACATTGGTTGGCGTGTATGCCCCAGCGGCACCCGTGAACTCTAATGCGTTCTTCCAATCTCGTGTTGCGTTCTTTTTGAGTTCCCAACGTGTGGTACTTTTAGGGGATTTCAATTGTGTCTGAGACCCACACGCAGACGTTCGAGGTCCGGGTCGTGGCCGGTAAAACTGGAATGCCACAAAAATCGAACGTCTAGTAGAGCGATTGGCATTGATTGAGTGACATTCAGGAAAGTGTGCATGGCAGCAATTATGCCTATACTTGGCGTCGAGCAGCGTCGAACAGCCGAATTGATCGCGTGTATGCATCACCCGGTCTCATTACCTGCGTTCACGACGCCGGGGTAATGTCATTGCCACCGACACCAGTGCACATTAGTGACCATCGCCCGGTTATGTTCTCTCGCCGCCTGCCAGCGGGGACGCCAACAATTGACAGACCATGGCGTCTCGATTGCCGCGTCCTCCAGGACTCTCAGTCTATGAAAAAAAAATTGGCAGCATATCCACGGAGTGAATGATGGAGAGTGGGGTGAAGCATTCGTCGGTCCATTCGTTCTTGCTTCATTCCGTCCATGCGTCCGTCTGTGTGACCGTGCATGCGTCCATCCGCCCATCCGTGCGTGCGTCTGTTTGTGCGCCCGTCCCTGCCTTCGTCCATGCATCCACCCCTGCGTCCGTTCATGCGTCCATCCATGCATATGTCTGTGTGTCCGTTCGTCCACCTATTTAACACTCCAAGTACCACCATCTCGCATCTTTTCTTCACATATTCACCATATAAAAGCACCGCCATCCAGCGGACATTCCAAGGACTAAACGAAAGGTGGCACACGCACACTTTTCTACGGCTTGCGCTTAGGACCTACTCCCCACCTTTAACCAACTGGAGTTCATGGTATATACTAGTTCACTGTATTCATGGCACTGCGACCCAACCCTCGCTAAACCTTTCTAAAACCAAGGAGGTTACGCCCAGCGAGTATGACGTAGCAACCTTTTCCTGTCAGATAGTGCTGAATGTACATGCCAATGGCTGCTATTGGGAAATGAGGCAGGAGAATTCGGCTTTTACTTTCTTACGGCTTGCGCTTCGTATCTACTTCTCACCTTTAACCACCTCGAGTTAATTCATGGTATATACTAGTTCATTGTATTCGTGGCACTGCGGCTCAACACTCGCTGAACCTTACTAAAACTAAGGAGGTTACACCCAGCGAGTATAACGTAGCAGCCCTTTCTTGTCAGATAGTGCTCAATGTATATGCCAATGGCTGCTAATTGGGATCCCAGCATGCGCGTTATCTAAAAGCCAAATGTTCCTGTCTTTCATTACCCATTAGCAGCCATTGGCATGTACATTCAGCACTATTTTTATTGTTCAACAACGCACAGAACAAATCTCTCACCCGCACCACCTTGGAAGTCAAATTGTTATACTTGTTACATACTACAACGGCTACGAGGGACGCGCGGGTGTCGTTATAAGGAGCTTCGCCCCTATAATTGTCGCGAGCGTTACGCAAAACGCTCATTGGGGCGGATATAGCTGATTGGGATCGCCTCAAAGAACAGTGGCACCATCATTGCAGTGCGTCGGACAGAGGACTTCGCCCCAGTATGTCCAAAGATGCGTCATTGTTAATCCAGAAAATACGCATTGCCAACCGTGATCCCAGTACTACCCCTGTAATGCGGGCATGGCAAAAGGAGCTCGTTGAACGGTACCAACGTATTATGTGCGCTTCTTCTCTCTAGGCTGCAGCTTGGCGCTGTAGACGTGCTCCGTGTGCGCACCCTGAGGTGCGAAGGTATGGACGCAGAGCTCTGCTTCATCCACCAGGCTCGCCTGCCCACTCGCTGAACTCTCCCGTGCCAGCTGCTGCGGGTACGTGCGACTTTCAGGCATTCACTCAACACTTTCAGTCAATGTTTCAATCTGTTGCTAATATTTGTTACCCAGGATCAGTTTCTTCGCATCTACTGCTAAAAGATTTACCTCATGATTCCAACATGTAACATGAGGTTCTGCTATCACCACAATCCGACGACGAAATAAAAGGCGTATTAGACGCAATGAAAAAGCGATCGGCCCCAAGGCTTGACGGACTCCCTGCAGAGTTTTATGTAAAATTCTGGCCTATCATTGGTCCAACTATGTCACGCGTCCTTCGCAAGTGTTTCTGAGATATTACCCTTCCAACCTCTTTCCACAAAGGCCGTATAACACTAGTTCCTAAGAAAGACCCGATGTCCACGCGACTAGAAGATTGTCGCCCTATTACTCTGCTCAATGTAGATTACAAGCTCTTGGCCGACATCTTGGTGCGCTGAATCAGTCCATCTCTTGCAACGTTCCCCACCAGGTCTGTTCTGTTCCAGGCGGAGAAATACAGACCGATACGTGGTTAACGTGTGACATCATTCAATACACCACTAGCCGATGTGCGCAAGGACTGTTGGTTTCCTTAGATCAGGAGAAAGCTTTTGATCTCATAGAACATGGCTACATACTAAATGTTTTACATGCATTCGGATTCCCGGATGAGTTCATTGACCTCATTCACGCGATGTACACTAATTCAGAAAGTACCGTTTACTTAGATTCCCGTGAGAGTCACGCATTTAGAGTCATGCGTGGGGTCCTTCAAGGGTGTCCCCTCTCCCCAGTGCTATATATTCTTGCATTGGAACCCTTTTTATTGGCCGTTGAACGTCACCCGCAGATTCGTGGCTTACCTCTACCCGGTAACACTCAAGTAAAGGTCACTGCATATGCCGATGACATTACTCTATATGTACATAATGAACAGTCGCGGAAGCATGATCTGGATACTTTCCATGATTTCGGCATTATCTCCGGAGCAAGGTTAAAATGTTCTAAAAGCCAGTATTTTTTTTATTGGCAACCCCAGCGCTCGTGTCAACATTACGTCGCCTTTACAGCGGTCTCCTGAGATTGCAATACTCGGAGTTACTTTCACTGCATTTTGTGCACAGGATAGCATCTGGTCATCCGTTGTACAAACTCTTCAAAGTGATATCAAAGCAGCCAGGTACTTCGAGCTTCCCCTTTTGGAACGCCGATACTTAACTTAAACGGTGTACCTAAGAAAATTTTGGTACCTTTGTCATTCTGTTAAAAACACTGCTCCACGTCTGCGGGAAAGTGCAAAGCTGCATAAGTTCATTTTTTTTAGTCAGGTGGCACAGAATTGTTATCTCGTTCACCGTCAGCTTAACCGCGAGATCAAGGCGGTTTTACATTTCCTGACGTTTACGTCACGGCTTCTACATTGTGCCTCCACACTCTATTGCGAATACTAGCAATGATGGCATGCTCGCTCAGACACTGACTCGCTGCCATCTGGGGCCATCACTACGTGTCTTCTTGCCGGATAGCGAAATTGATCAAGTCCCCAATCAACTGAATTACCATCTTTGTATCGAGCCCTTCTGGCATTTCACCGACGTTTGGAGGCTACGTGCCCAGAGATAGAGGTGGCTGATTCTAAAGTGGTGGACACAATGGCTGCCCTTCTACGGCCCATCTTTGGTGCCCCAGCATCGTCAATCTGTAATGAACCGCACTTGGAAACCAATAAATGCCGCAGTGTTGCCAGGGCATCTCAGAGACTGTCTGGAGGTTGGGCTGGGGCTTGCTCCCCATGTGAGATCTGTTGCAACGATGGCAGGTGGTTGGCACTTCCACTTGCCCCAACTGCGTCGTGGTAGAGACTGGTCGACATGTGACGATTGAATGTGTGGTTTGCCGCCTTTTTGGCATGCGGTTAATGCTGGTTTTTGGGGACAGGGTGTGCGAACTTTCCTGTCCAACGGCCGGTTTCCGCGTGGCCACTTCTCCGCTCTGTTAATGGTTGCGGGGCTGTTCAGCCTTTGGAGAAACCGAAGTTAGGCCGCAGCTGCCAATTGCCGCTGGCGTGCTTTGTGGCCTATACTAGGGAGAATGAGACGAAAGATCCTCGCGTTCCTCTCCGAGGAGCTTTTCTTCTTCGGGGAGCACGAGTTTCGGCGGCATTGGTCGTGCCCTTTTGTGAAAGTGGAACACGAAATGATACAACTCATATTTTGACCGACTTGGTGCTAAGCAGCGCCCGTTGAATTGTTATATATGAATTCATTTGTTAAGAATTGTGTTTCATTGCAACTATTGTATCGTTACACCATTGTATCATGATATCGCATTGAGTTCTTGTGTACATGTATGCCAACATTGTCATGTATATTAGAGCAAATGTCTTTACTGTAACGTAGTGATGTTGGTCGTGATACATATATGTGCCTAACTGTATGTGTACTGTTACTGGAATGGTATGGAGCCTTTGCTTTGTGTAAATACTGTAAATAAATGTTTGTCTAAACAAAACGCTCTCAACGGAATTCTGCGTGTCTGTAGACGAAAACTGTTCAGATTCAAATGATGAATGTTAGTTTTGATGTATACCTACCGCTTGATGGCTGCCAAGAAAAAAAAACCTACCAGTTTTCTCGCCAGCTATTGACTTCGCTTGATACTATAATCTCTTGATCAGCTGATACGAAGCTTATCTCGCAGATTGTATTTATTTTCGCAATGTTCACTATTTTGTAAATTGTATGAGCCACACTTAAGAGTACTTGGCATCATCGTTGTCTTTCCAGTAATAGCATCGCAGTGACTTGAAAGGCAAGGAGCCGCGCAAAAGTAGACAAAATAAACTGAATAAATATTGAGCTCTATACCTGTGACCGGTAATCAGCCGTGATTTAAGTTCAGGGAATACGCGTCACATCGTCAGCGTAAGGCTCCTAATTGATCAATGACGTAACCACATTTCAGACAGTCAAAGGCTCTGCGTGGAGGTAGGTCGAGAAGGCTCCTAATATTTTTCACCCCACACAGGGAGTGGCCGAGCTTGAGATAATATACCTGAATGTTATTGACTTGTATCCAACCGGTTGTGACGTTTCGAGACCTGTCTCACTCGTGCGCGGCTAATGATACTGAGTACATCCAAAAAAGTGAAGTACGTATAAGCCTTTCACGATCACTGGGCGTGTGCTTGACCTTCAGCAGTGGCATCTGGACAGTGGACCACTTTCTTTCTTCAGCAGCGCGTCGAACCACTCGCTCTCAATCTCAAACAAATGCGGAGAAATGGCCTTGGCCATCGGCAATCTTAGTACCGTAAAGCTAATGCAGATTTTGTCTGTGCTCAGCTCATCAAGAAGCGCGCCAGCTCACGGAGGGACGGAATAACCAGGATCGGAATCGCCAGCCATCAGCAGCCACTTGGGAAGGCGTTGTCGTCCCATGTCGCCGTACAGCCGAAACTCGTGTTCCTTGAGTGGAGGATCAGTGCGCTCGTTCCCTGCTTGTGAAGAAGTATTATATTTACGCGCCACACCACCGGCTGGAAGAAACAGACTCAGTTTATGCGTATATCCCACCAGCACCGTACTTCGTTTAGGTGACACGATGCTGGAAGCTAAGGCATCACGTGCTGTGGCCTTGTCAACGAAGATGTCCCTGGGGTGTTGTCTCTACAGTCTCTTAGACGCACTAACCGTAAGTTCAGGGTAACAGTACATTCACACGCCCGGAGAGTTTCTCGAACAAGCAACGATGTTCGGAGTGGTAAGTGGCTATCGCACTGAAGTTGACACTCGATGCCTAGTTAGCCGATGAAAGAACGTGCACCAGAATCTATGCCAGTGGCATAGACGTGCTGGCAGTGATGGGTGCAAACTTCTTGAACATGGCAAAGATCACACTCCGCATTACGGTGCCCATAAGCCGGACCTCGATTGACAAGGACTCGGAAATGTCTCACAAAAGCGTGTTGCAGGACTAGTCTGCAAAGAAGTTGTAGCACCCCGAATCTTTTTCGCCACTTCACATACACAAACCAATATGACGATCAACACCATCTGCCTCCCCAAAACCTCTCCCTTATTACCAAAAAAAAATTTCCCCTCCCCTGCCCTTCGAAAAAAAATGTCTGCCTGTGCCCTCACTTACGATTAATTGATTGATTTGTGGGGTTTAACGTCCCAAAACCACGCAATGATTATGAAAGACGCCGTAGTGGAGGGCTCAGGAAATTTCGACCACCTGGGGTTCTTTAACGTGCACACAAATCTGAGCACGTTGTAAAAGACTATGTCTACTTAGGGCAGGTAATAACCGCAGAGCCGAACCATGAGATCGAAGTAACTAGAAGAATAAGAATGGGGTGGAGCTCATTCGGCAAGCACTCTCAAATTATGACAGGTAGATTGCCACTATCCCTCAAGAGGA
Source organism: Rhipicephalus annulatus (assembly GCA_013436015.1). Taxonomy (NCBI): domain Eukaryota; kingdom Metazoa; phylum Arthropoda; class Arachnida; order Ixodida; family Ixodidae; genus Rhipicephalus; species Rhipicephalus annulatus. The sequence goes on from WOVY01005626.1 coordinate 23,186, forward strand.
AGGTATATAACAGCTGTATCTTGCCGGTACTTAGCTACGGAGCAGAAACCTGGAGACTTACAAAGAGGGTTCAGCTTAAATTGAGGACGACGCAGCGAGCAATGGAAAGAAAAATGGTAGGTGTAACCTTAAGAGACAAGAAGAGAGCAGAGTGGATTAGGGAACAAACGGGGGTTAGGGATATCATAGCTGAAATCAAGAAGAAGAAATGGACATGGGCAGGGCATGTAGCGCGTAGACAGGATAACCGCTGGTCATTAAGGGTAACTGACTGGATTCCCAGAGAAGGGAAGCGGGTCAGGGGGAGACAGAAGGTTAGGTGGGCAGATGAGATTAAGAAGTTTGCGGGTATAAATTGGCAGCAGCAAGCACAGGACCGGGTTAACTGGCGGAACATGGGAGAGGCCTTTGTCCTGCAGTGGACGTAGTCAGGCTGATGATGATGATGATGAAATCTGAGCACACGGGCCTACAACATTTCCGCCTCCATCGGAAATGCAGCCGCCGCAGCCGGGATTCGATCCCGCGACCTGCGGGTCAGCAGCTGAGTACCTTAGCCACTAGACCACCGTGGCGGGGCGATATGCCCTCACTTACGAGTCAATGCTTAATCATGGGGTAATAATGCGGAACATAGCGCGAAACGTTTATATGCGCTTTGTGATCTACCGGGCCAATGAGGTCGTACATGCAACACATGGTACAAGTAGAGGTATTATTTATCATAACTGTCACGGTTTTACGTGCCGAAACATTGATGTGGTTACGAGAAGCTCCAGAGTGAAGGGCTTCAATAATTTTGACCGTCTGGTGTTCCCACACGTACACTTCAACCTAAGTACCCTGGACTTAACATTGCCTCTGTATCTAAATGCGGCTGCCGCTGTAGCAAACAGTGGTAGGTGAGCGCCATAATTATTACACGTCGGCACACAAGCGGACAAGAATAACAAGAGAGAAGGCAGGGAGGTTAACCAGGCACATACCCGGTTTGCTACCCTACGCTGGGGAAATGGGAAGGGGGCATAAAGATCAGAGAGTGATTGGAACGAGAAAAGAAAGAGAAAAAAATTGTCAGTCAATGGGCTGACACGTATTCAGCGGTGGCATTACACAAAGGTTAAAGGTGTTCACACAGGCCTGAAGTCCTCAAAAAGTCCAAGACGGCTTTGACTGCTTTTTGAGCCGACGAAAGGTGAGGACGGTGTTCCAGTAGCGAGGCCCAATACAGTTGTATACTACGCAAACACAAAAAAAGTAAATGCTCTGTCTTAACTCCGTGCATACGATAGGTGTGGTGGATCAAAAATATGTGGGTTTTCACGTATCATAACACCGATAATATTATGAGAGATAGAGTAGCGAAGCACTCTGGAGATTTCGACCATCTTCAATCAATAACGTGCTCTTACGTCACACAGTGCATAGGCCTCCATTTCGCCTCCATCGAAATGCGATTGCCGAGGCTAGGATAGAACCCGCGACCTGCGGATCAGCAGCCAAGCGTCGTAACCGCTACGTCACCTTCGCGGACAAATGTGGTGGAAGTGACGTCACATTTATGTGGGCAACAGCTCGGCACAAGGCCCGCAATAGGCGAGCCGCTCCGAAGCGTGCTACTCGTGGTTCCCTCCTCGAGAGATTTGAAGTGTGGCAGCTTGGGCTAGTTGGTATGACATGACGATAGTTATAGCGCGAAAACAAAACGACGACACAGAGACAAGAAGGGCACGAAAGACACAAGCGCTCGAACGCCCGACATAAACTTGTCACACGATGTCTCTAGGAAGTGAAATCTGTAAGCTTACCTTTACTTGGTTGTTCGTGGGTTGCAGGCCCGGGCGTTCATTCGCGGTGAGAAGTTTTCCAGGGGAGCTGTTGTGCCACATGCAGTCCAGAAAGTAGAAGCATGCGAGCCTCATCCGAGAACATGCAATAATAAACGCAGGCTGTGCAAACGCGGGCAAAAGAAGGAAGTCGAGACACCGCAAACACTAACAACTTCAAAGGAGCGCAGCGGCAGGTAAGATGAATGGCACAAAAACTTATTTCCGCATGTTCACGCCATAGGGGAACTTATCAATTCGACGCACGTGCTGGTCTACGTGCCCGTTAAATGACAAGGCATATGATAGCTTCTATTTCTGCAAGTTTCTCGATGGCTGGCACATGCATGCGTTACCACTGTTATCGATATACAAAACCTCGATCATTGAACGGGTATCTCTATTGCTGCGACGATAGCACGAACGGAACAAATCCACACAATCATTGAAGTTTGCGTGCGCTTATGATCTCCGCAACGTAAAAAAAAACAACTAAGATGAGCCTCCGGTTAGCGGTCTTTTTATGTTCCAATAATTTCTAGTTCATAAAACGGCCCGTCTGTACTACGTATACAGGGGTACAGCTCAAAGGAAAGTTGTACACCATGCTTGTACGGCAATCAGTCAGTGAATTGGTTTGTGTTTTATAAAGCAAATATTGATGTGCCGCTAGTCAATTAGTCGCTAAGCTAATTCTTTTTCTGCACAGCGGTACAAAGCTTGCCTTGCTCTTACCAGCTGCCGTCTTTAGAACATTAACACCATTAGTACTGCCTAATTTCTTTAGCTTGTGAGATACGAACTGAATAGAATGTATACCTACGACATGTTTTTGTATTGATTTATTGCCCTCCAGCACAGCATTTGAACTCCGCCAGCAGCGACTTGTGGCTTCATTAATTTACATCTGAACTGTAATGCTTGAAGTTCAACGTGCGTCGTAGCAAAAAATTAACTTAATTATTAAATCAGCATATAATAAGATAGAGGAACAATGAAGCGACATAGAGCATGAAAAGGTATAAAAACAGATAGTTTCTAATGGGGTGCCAAGCCTGAGAGAAGCGTGGGGCTGGGTAGCCTTAGCTTTTCTTCGGTTTTCTCTTTGTTTCGTCCTATCTTTCTTTGCCTCTTGTTCCATGTTTTCTATCTGTGTTTTTCCTCCTTTCTATTTCTTTCTTTCTCTGTCTTCATTCATTTCCTTCTCTTTCTGGCACTTACTGTGTGTTTATTCGATCTTTAGTTTTCTCTTTCTATTACGCTCTTCCCTATCCTCAGTTTTTCTACGAAGTTTGGCTCGCGTGACGCTAAGCGAAGAAAGCGCACGACAGCCCGGGATTCTAATGCGCTCCGCTTTTATTCTCATCAAGGCACTCGAAGAACACTTTAGCGCGAGCGTGTGCTCATTATACATGCAATAGCCTAATAGTATTCAATAGCCATATTTGTGGTTTACCTACGTTATGCCAAGCGACTAAATAGCATAGGATCGCACCATATGATAGCCCGGCCCTCTAAAGGAAGACACAGCTTCATTGACGCCACAACGAGGTCGTTGAGTTTGGCTTGCTGGTGGTTTGGAGGCTGGTGGCGCGTAGCTCGTCACGACAACTGCGCCCAGTTATAACTTTCGCCTGAATACAGTGTTCAATTGATGTCAGGAGTGACTCCCTGTAGTTACAGGAGTGACTCCCAGGAGTGTTTCGTAGTTTTCTCTGAAATGTGCGGCAATTTTTCAAAGTGTTCTGCATTCAGAAGATGAAAAGACAGGGATAGACTTGCATACCATTGGGTATATTGAATAGATTAGTATAGCATTGCCAACATTAGTATAGCTAAATGTGGACGGGAGGTGAGCAGTGGGGCTTGCCCAATTTCTGTGGCACATAACCTCTAAGCTTGGGAAGTAGTCAAGAAAATAAAGACAGAAAAAGATTAAAAGAAAGAGAAAGAAATAGGGCCACAGATAAACAGATACAAAGAAGATCACGCACAACTATGCATACCATAGTAAGGAAGGGATGCGAAAAAGAGAGCTGAAAGGATGAAAGCCTAGCCAAGCCAGGAGCAGATATAGGTGCCTTCCATCTCGGCCATGACTCAGCCTCAGGCGACTTAGCGCAATCTGTGATAGTGTTGTTTTATGCTGTTATGAGGAGAAATATAAGGCAATAAAGAATAGTGGACGTCACGCCTTTCTGTTTCTTTCTCGTAGCCGGCATTTTAACACTGAGTGGTTTCTCAGCTGCGTTCTGCAGGTATATGATGAGTGCATGTGGAGCCGCATGATGTCAATGCGTGGATTTCGTAGCTGTTGATGCTCGACTAATGTTGAATTCCAAAAGCACATTACGAGGGCTCGGCCAGATCCTGGGGAGGGCGTGTAGACCCGATCTGAATTACTCCCTCCAAAATTGCGACTGGAACGCAGACGCATCAACGGGATTAAATGATGCCCGCGACTGTACACCTTGGTCAATAACGAGACGAAATGCAGGAGCACAGAATACATCACGTGAACTTTCGGTCAAATCCACAAATTCCGCCAGAGCAAGAATTTTCACTACACCGAGTAATCTGTAATGTATGGTTGTTTTCAGTTTGCCCTTGGAATGTGACTGCTCCCACCGAGCGAAAAAAGTTAATCTGAATTGGCCATTGGAATTCGTCATAAGCTGCACGTATTCGGCCACAATTTACACCGAAAGAGGACTCTGCTGAAGTACATACGTGGTTAAGTGCACGTATATTTCGTTATTCCAACCAGCCTACGCGTGTACGCCGAGGTGGGGCGGGAGGGGTTGAGGCACTGCTGTGAATTTTGGTTGATGCTGGACCGTAGGCTTGTTTGTTTTGAAGCATTGTAACGAAAACAGCACAAGACAGAGACGCTGAACGAATAAAGAAAGCGGTGTCTTCGTACATATAGTTATATGAGCAAGCGTTTCGAAAGAGCAGACAAGTGCACATACTTGTTGAACGTATTTTAGGGGCACCGCTCCTTAAGGCGTGTGTCTGTCCATTCTCCGTTGTCGTATGTATCCACCAGTGGCACATACCTGCTCTAGAGGGGTATTTTGTACTCTAGACAGGGTATGTGCCGCAGGGGATGCGAGATTGGAGATGGCGGTACTTGGAGTATTCACTAAATGGACGACCGGCAGGACGCAAGGACGGACGTACAGACAGACTAGCAGATGGATGGACGGATGGATGGACGCGCGGAGCGAGTATGTGCCACAGGGGATGCGAGATGGCGGTGCATGGAGTGTTCAATAGATGGACACACGAACGGACAGATGGACAGAGTAGAAGACGGACAGAAACATGGATGGACGCGTGGACGTACGAACGGACGGACGCACGAACGGACGGACGGGTAGACGGATGAATGGACTCATGCACGGACGCATGAATGGACGCGCGGATGGTCACGTGGACGGACGGAAGCAAGAACGAACACACGGACGGAAGCACGGATGGGCTGATGGACGCTTCGCCCCACTCGTCATCATTAACTCCGTGGATATGCTGTGATTTTTTTTTTCATTTTCGTGTGGACGCTATATGTTTCATGCACTGCTTCCAAAAAAAATTACAGCATTATAGTGAACTAGAATATATAATTTCCTAGTTCACTATACAAAGCATATCCACGGAGTGCTTCATGATGAATGAGGCGAAGCGTTCGTTCGTTCTTGCTTCCGTTCGTGCGTCCGTCTGTGCGGCCATCCATGCGTCCATCTGTCTGTGCGTCCGTCTGTGCGTCCGACCCTGCATTCGTTCAAGCGTTCGTCTGTGCGTCTGTTCATGCGTCCATCCATCCGTCCGTCCATCCTTCCATGCATCTGTTTGTCTGCCCATCCACCCATCCGTACGTAGATCTAGTGAACACTTCAAGTACCACCATCTCGCATCTTTCATCATATATTCCCCATATAGAAGCACTGCCATGCAGCGCACATTACAAGGTCTGAATGAGAGATGGCGCTCGCGCACTTTCTTATGAACTACGCTTCTTGTCTACTTCCCACCTTTCACCACCTCTAGTTCAAGGCTACGTACTTGTTCGCTATAATCATAGCACTATGGCCCAACTCTCGCTACCCTTGCTAAAACCGAAGAGGTTACGCCGAGTGAGTTTGACGGGGCAACCCTCTCTGGTCAGATAGTGGTCAAAGTGCGTCCTTCTAATACTAATTTTTTTAGTAAGCATCAAATGCAAAGCAGATTTTATTGGAGATTAAGTCAGCAATACTCGTATCTTCAAGGCATTTTATCAGAAACAACTATCTTTTTATTTGTGATTGACGTGCATGGGTTTCCTCCTCAATTGAAAAAAGTGCGCGCGTGCCGCTCTTACAGTCCGGCCGTGAAGGTGGCTACCCACTAATATGACGACTACATACATCGCGGACGCACGACCCACGACATAGGGAGCTTTGCCCCAAATAATGAATTACGAGTCGGCGTTCTTGTGTGCCCATTCCGTCCCTGTCTTCCTGCGCGGTTTCTTTGTGATACTGAAACTTGTCTTTAGAATAGAAATCTCTGCTTGCACGCTCACAGCGATAAGAACATGCGGTGCGCACACAGCACACAAACCATATTCACGATGTAGTATGATACCAACAACGTATAATTCCAGCCTACTATACGTCGTGAAAACAGTCGGTGAGCGAGGCTGCCGATCATTTCGTTCAGGTATTGGCCAAAACATTTATTTGCGCTCCATTACTCACCTCCTAGCTGGCTCGTTATAAGCGTCTCTCTTCCCAAGATGGCGCTTGCATCAGTGAAACCGCTTGCCTGCGTCGTAGCCGTCATCTCGTGGCTAACGCTCGACGTCTCGGGCGCATAACGAGTGCTCAATGGAACACTAAAGAGCACAACAATTTTTCGCGCATTATTAGAATTTCACTATTTCGAAAACAACACTCTTGCTTCCACATGTCTCTTGGTAAGCAAGAAAACGCGCGAAAAGAAAATGCAAATTGAGACGCTGAACTTATATTCCCGCCCCGAACAGCGTGACATCATAGGTTTTGAAAGCACCTACTGGATTTTACGTAGCTTGTAATGAATAAAAAAGAAGCAGATTGTCATTTGTGTGTAACATTAGCCTAGCGTACGAGGTTTCAATAAATTGCGTCAAGCAAAATATCGCTAAAATTCCTAAAAATTACATTTTGAAATTTCTGACGTCACACAAGGATATTTACGACGTCATCGACGCGAAACGTTATTTCATCCTTGATTTTCCCCGTAATAATCGAATTATGATAGTGAAGAATATGGCATTAGAGCTCTTAAAGTACAGCTGTAGTCAATCTAAACCAATCATTGTTTCTTACTTCTGTCCCTTTAAAAAAACTTAACAATGTATGAGAAAGGCCTAGACGCAGGCACGATTTGCTGTTTCGTTCATTCTGCAGATCAATATTGACGCTTGTCGAATATCGACTCCTAACTACCTTCATAAACGATCTACATTCCAGATGAAGATTACGATGGATGCGATGCGCGCTTGTTGGTAGAACAACTTCAGTACGTTCCCTTGTAGCGCACGTAAAGGGGAGGGAAAAAAATGAAGGCACACGAAGACAGACAGAGCGCTAATTGCCCCATTAGCACTGTGTCTGTTTATATGTGCCTTCATTTTAAATGCGAAGCATTTCTTACCGAACTTCGGTGACTCTCTCGTATCTATTTGTCTATCTATCTAAAGGCCGAAAACCCATAGTTCTCCTGGCCGTTTCGACAATAAGATGTATACCAAATTTTGCATGACACAACATCGGTGTATGACGAGCATTAGCGATTAGGTATAACATGAAAGTCATGACATGTATGTCATGAATGTCGTGATCTACTTGTCATGGTCTTGCTGCTCCTGCGGTGGTTTCGTTCACATGACATATTGAAAAGTGGTATAGTATGACATGACTGCATGGCGAACATAAGTGACATGCCTTAATGTGGAAATATAACATGCATGTCATGTTAATCGTGACAACATACCACGCTCATGAAGCACTCATGGCCGTTTCGCTAGCTTATATATACCAAATTTGATATTACGTGACGTAAATGGACGATAAGGTAAATGATACACTCAAAGATAATCATGATATGCCTGCATGTCATATCAAATATGACTACATGCTACGCTCATAGCACGCTCGTGGCCGTGTCGCTACTTTCACATATACCAGCTTTGGTATTTCGTGATGTGAATAAATGAAAGAGGTAAACGACACGTCCAAACATGATAATCATGACATGCGTTTCATGTAAAACATGACTACAAGCTAAACTCATAGCGCGCTCGTGTTCTTTTCGCTAGCTTCCCATATATACAAGATTTGGTATTACGTGACCTGAATGATTGACGAATAAAACTGCCAGGTGCAAACTTGATAATCGGGACATGGAAGTCATGTACGGAGTATACATAACTTACATCCGCGCCTCAACGTTGGGCTCATTTTAAAGTTGCATATGCACCTTCCTTATTCGTGCTTCGCATATCATTGATTTTCACGCACGTGGCATCTGCCAATTTGTTTCCTTTCCTCTACGCGCGCTACAAGAAAACCCACTCTACGTATCAAATATCGTAAAGCTCCCCTTCAAATGGCAACGTTATCTGACATTTTGTTCAAGTTCACTTCAATAATTCAGAATATTGCATCTGGTAACATGATTCATCGACCAACATGACAGACGTACAGGTATTGTACCTTATCCTAAAAATGTGATTATCTCTCCGAAGTGGTTTTAGGGGCAGTGATTTCAAATACCGACGCCAGCCACAAACAAGAAAAATGAGAAAATGAGGGAAATGTGGCTCTGTGGTATACAACACTTAAATGCCACAGAGAATACCTGCAGGTTTCGGTTCCTGTTCGAACACTTAATTTTGATTATAATAAGTATTAGTATTACGTGAAGTATTGTACCACAGCCTATGTTTATTGAAATCAGCGCCTGATGACGCAGTTAGTACTTTCGCCCTAACAGAAAGACTAGAATTAGGTTTGCATATCTACCATGAAGCATTCCATCTATTCTGAAAGACTATTGACTTTGTGCATGAAGCGCAAGATTGTGAACACTTTACATTTGATGCATTGACGCAGGAATAAAACATCGCTACCATTTACGGTATTTTTATTAGCAGCCGAGTATGAACTGGTTGGAATAGTTATAGCTAAGACAGCGCACAATGCTCAACATCGAGAATTTTTTATAGACACTCGACGAGTGCGGTGATCGATTTTTGCGTCTGGCTCTCCGTGTTGTAGTTTGCGCTTTAACTGCTTTTACGCTCTCTAGCTTGCCTTCTACATCGTGCGTCTATGGATCAGCCTACATGGGAGGAAGTTTGAAGCGTGGGATCCTATATCCAGGCGACCAAAACTCTCTTACCTACAGATTAGCTTCCGAATAGAGGAAATCGATTTTTGGAATTTATTATCTCGATTCGAGGTTCAATGTCCAAGTTAAACGGTAAAGCGAGCACCATAATGGAAAGCACACGCGACCCTCTCTGTGAAGTTCTCCATCGACAGCACATTTTTTTTTTGCCGCCAGGATAGAAGCGCTATGGCACTCTGCGAGGCTTACATAGGAAAAAAAAAGAGCATGAGTTCATAACCGCTTTCGCTATTAGATCTCGTTGATACGTTGTGTACTTATGCAGCATAAAAGGCCTATAAACAAGATGTAATCCAAAATAGACGAGACGTGGCGTTAAAGCGGAAACCATCGATCAATCAGTTTTCAGGTCCTGTGCAGACAATAACAGAGGCCCATGCAGGGACATGGATATTTGCTTTGCCTATACCGCTTTGCCGTGGCAATGGATCTTTAGTGTAAATGCTTCTCTCTGGCTGTATTCGCTGTCTTTTTATTGTTCTGCTTCTGAGTTCTACCAGGCTCGGGTCGTTCGGGTCTCGTCACAATATGGGTGTTGGTCTCTTCTTGTTTGTTGACGTCGCAAGGCCCTGAGGACTCGCTTCAACTGGTCGACATTACCGAAGCGACAGTTTCAGAGCGGTATTGGAACAGAACGTTTTCTATCGCGCTTATATTTTTTCAAGGTGCATGCCACAAGCCATGACACCATGACTGTACATCGAGCAAAATTGTGAACTGCCTCTGGCGGAATAGCAAAGTAAAGCATGGGCCTAATGAGCACGTGTACGTCTCTCAGTTTCTTTCGAAGAGTCAACACCCATGGACAAAAAGCTGGTTCTCTGAAGAGTGAATAGGCTAAAAAGGAGATATATTGTCATGGACATTTTCGACCACTCAACGCAATGTTTTTGTTTCAATCAAATGTTTTTCTGGGAAGAACAATAAACCAGCTCGAATAAAATCTGCGACAAGGCGTTGGCGTCTGTTCTGTAAACTGCATTTAGCTGTTCACCACTGAACGTGCTCGCTTCAAACAATTATTTACTATTCACATAAAATTGTCACAAATGCTGCGATGTTTCAGCAGGGAGTCTTGATCACAAATTTCTGAGAACTTTCAGAACGGTAATGTAGAATGAGTTGGCGGGCGCGCATCAGTTAAAGTCTTATGGGAAGACAGGCATTCTGAGGCCACAGCGCCTACCTGTCTGCCGTCTTCTATTTGTTCTCTTCTACGTCATATTGGGACGTCGTCACAGAGTAATCTTTTGCATCTTTCGTGTTGACGCCGATACCACCAATAGTCACTTTTCTCGTTTTATATGTCTTATATGAGCCTGAATAATGCAGGTAAAGTTGTGATTATCAGCGAGCCTCTTGATGATATCAAGCGACAAAATCCACTTTGTAGGTACTCTCCACGCCCTTCTTAGCGAATATTCGCTACTTCAGTTGAAGACAGACTGAGTGTGTGTCTTCAATGAACGCTTTTATTTTTCACCTCGCCGTCTGTTACTACACAAGTTCCCTCTTCCTTACCCACTTTCTCACTTAAATACTACTTATGTGACGCGCCACCCTGCGTGACAGTTCTGTTTTTCTATTCACTATTTGTCCTAAATGCTATTTGCTTCGCATGTACGTGTCCTCTATAAACTCGGCCGATTTCTGAGTCTCTCTGCGTGCACAGCAGCTTTCTTCTCACATCTTTTACCAAAATATTCATCACCTCTCCCTCTCTTTTTTCTCGCTGTTTGAGCGTTTCTAGTCACAGTGGTCTTGGCACGTCCGTGTGTACTGTTGAGCGGACGCTTCGTTTTCGGCTTTTAAGGGGCAAATGTTCGACGGAGAAGAAAATACTCAAATGTCCTACCAAACCAAAGAACGCGCTCAGCTAAAGACACGGCGGAAGCCAAATCTAGTTCTAAATTTATATACATGGCTTTTGATGGCGCCGTGTTCTTCAGAAAGGGCGTTGCTTTGTTCCGTTGCAATAAAGAGCCCGACAAGAAACGCAATGAAAGGAGGAGAGCACGTACACGTTGGAAATGCAGCGAAGTACAGATTCCAGAGAGTGTGTGCGTCGCTATGAGCGCTGGCATGTGTTGCAGAAAGAGAAAATTCCAAAAAAAATAAATAAACAAAATGTGACGTACACGGCTATTGCATTTGGCTTACGTGCCAAACATACCAACTGTATAGTCTTTCTTTTGAACTATCTTTTTTGTTTTGTTTGTTCAGTTCTTGTGCACGTTAGTTTCTTCGTCGTGTACGAAAGCCACGAGTAATCGCCGTGGCCCCCGAAAAAGGAAAGACAATGGCTTGCTTCGCCGACAAATTTTGGAGAATGAATGGTTTGAAAAGCGAGAACAAAATAAATCTAGCGTTAACGGAAAGTAACCAAGCGGTAGGACGGCAGGAGGTGCTGTAGTTTTGCTCCCTGCATAAGGCACGTCTGTTCTAGTTGGCAGTTTGCTGGCTTCACTCTCGCTCTCTATCGCTCTCTTGCTCTCGTTCTTGATTCGAAGAAAACAAAAGGATGTAGTGAGAGGCGCCTTAAACTGTTTTTATTCCATCTGACTGTCAGCCTCACTTAAGCGTCACCGATCTTTATCATCTATACATTTTTTTTGCATCACCATTTAACTCAAGGTGGAAAGAGGCAGCCTGCCTGTGGCCCTCACTTGGTTAAGGCTTTCCAGGCGTTCGCCAAAAGCCGCCCTTGCTTTTGCGAACGTTAAAGCTTACTAGGCTTCCTACCGTATGCTTCACGCCGTGAAGTTTTCGGTGCGAGTGGTGGCATAGACGTCTCCAATATCCCCGGGCGGATTTGGTTGCGTCGCACGCAGTGATGCTACTTTGGCAGGCGTCACTTAAAAGCGAATCTAACCGGATCTTACGTTTCTCCCAAGAGGCCAAGTGCAGCACCGTGTTTGTTCATTGTCGGTTCGGGCACGTTTTTTGAAAAAAAAAAGAATTATCTGCGTTGAGTGACAAGTTTGGCTTTGGCTTTACGCTTTCCGCAGCTTTATATGCTTGGCCGGCTATTGAAAAAAAGGGGCTCGTAATGTTTTGCTTGGAGCTGTCATGAAAATACTGGGGATTTTTCTCATAACGCGATAACGGGTATGGCATGTTCTTACTCTGGTATTCGTTGTGAAGGCCGAATATGTGGAGTCGAACCGCGAAACAGATCCTTTTCGTAAAGGCTTTTCGGGGTCATGAAGAGAAAACAGGTGGTTGCGTTCACTGTGGAGGGCGAAACCAATTGAGTGAGTACACATGCGTGGGACATAAAGCCTACTAGTTCGAGAGCTTCTGAGTTGTCAGTTGCAGGTAGTAAAGACGCAACAGCTATTTCTTAAGTGCAACTGTAATATTATTAGTACAGGGAGCACACACACACACACACACACACACACACAATGATCTGAACATTGATTACCTAGTGGCAAATTATGTACACTTTAACCTTGATTTAACAAACTCACTGATTCCTGCGTATTAGGTCGTTAGAATTGGAACTTCGTAAAAGCGAAAATTGGATTTTTCGCTCCTTCCTTATTTATTATGTATCGCAAAGGCTCTCAAAAACTATCGTACTACTTTGCCGTTAACTCACTGTGAGCATAAAAAAAATTGGCAGATCCCACGTACAGTGGGAATCGAAGATATGCGAAGCACGAATGAGGAACGTAAACATATGTCACTTTAAAATTAGCCCAGTGTTATGAGGCGGAGATGAATGATGCTATACATGACTTTCATGTCATAATTATTGTGTTTGGACGTGTCATTTACCTTCGTCATCTATTCACTTCACCTGATACCAAATTTGGTATATATGGAGCTAGCGAAACGACCGCCAGCGGGCTATTGCCGTAGCATGTAGTCAAGTTTTACATGACACGCATGCCTTCATTATCATATCTGGATGTGTCGCTTATCTTTGTCGTTGATTCTCGTCACGTAATACCAAATTTGGTGCATTTGAAGCACGCAAAACGGCGGCGAGCGCATCATGTTCAAGGGACCTATATACTCCCACGTCACGTTGACGCACGTGCATGCTGGGCGCAGTGACGCTGCGCTAGCAGAACGCGCCTGACACCAGCCGCGACCGGCGCGACCAGCGTCTGTCGGCGCGGCCCGGTCGCAACCAGCGCGAAATGCGACGGGCTGCATTTCGCGCCGACAAATGACGATTATGATGAAATTAACGTTACCAAGACAGAACTGCATGTGCCTCTCTTCGTGACGTAGGGAAACCGGGTCAAACATGCATGCGTCAAAGCAACGCAGCGCGGCGCGTGCCTGCGAGTATAAGGCAGGCTGATCGGCGCCTTGCTAGGCACCGCCGGCGTCACACGACGACACAAACGCTGGCGCACACGCGTGCCGTGTCACGCCGAAGTATATTGGCGCCTTGCGTGTGGGATGTAGTCATGTTCTTACATGACATGCATTTCATGATTATCATGTTTGCACCAGTCACGTACCTTCGTCATCAATTGGCGTCCCGTAATACAAAACTTGGTATATGAGAAGCTACTGAAACGGCCGTGAGTGCATCATGAGTGTGGCATGTAGTCATGTTGTTACATGATATCCATATCATGATTATTATATTAGGGTCTGTCGCTAGTGTTCACCATGCATGTCATGTCATACCGTGCCAGTTTTGGAACATGCCATGTGAACAAAACCACCGCAAGAGCAGCAAGATTGTGAAATGTACATTATGACACTAATGGCGTATATGTCATGATAGTCATGTTATGACTAGTAAATTATGCTCTTCATGCAGTCATGTTATGACATACAAATTTTTGTAACGATACCATTATTGCAACGGTCAGAAGAGCTAAAAGTCGCAGACAGACCGACAGACAGACAGACAGACAGACAGACAGACAGACAGACAGACAGACAGACAGACAGCCAGACAGGCAGATAGATAGATAGATAGATAGATAGATAGATAGATAGATAGATATAGATAGATAGATAGATAGAGATAGATAGATAGATAGATAGATAGATAGATAGATAGATAGATAGATAGATAGATAGATAGATAGATAGATAGATAGATAGATAGATAGATAGATAGATAGATAGATAGATAGATAGATAGATAGATAGATAGATAGATAGATAGATAGATAGATAGATAGATACGCCCAAAGTCGCCAAGTTCGCTAAGAAATGCTTCGCATTCAAAAGAACAAATTTTTTTCTATGTGAGTGTAAATATGGGAGGCGATGATGTGCTCAAGTAACTAATACATCAGGCATGGGTGGGCTTTGGTCCTAACTCTACGATGCGCTGTTTTCGCGTTTTAGGAAACCACGGTCATGAAATGCTTGTGCGGCAAGAGTGCACCAGCACTAGCTCGTTATTGAGGTTGGGACTCATCGGAGGCGCCTGTCATAGGCGCCTCCGAAGAGTCCCAACTTGGCACGTCCGAAGAGTCACATGACCGTCGGTGGGCCACGGGTCAAGCGAAGTTTCAGTTTTGTTCTCGCATTGCCGTGACAGCGTGTGTTTTAAATCGTGTAGAATTTCTTGAACATACTTATATGTCTGCACGAATGCACCGCGCGTATACTGTCGTGCCTGAAAGAGCTTCAAAAGTTGATTCTTTTTACTTATTTGCAACCAAGGTGCAAAATAAATTTTCACAAACATTTCTTGTGCTCTGCGCAAAGTCCGATGAGGCTAAGATAATTTTTCGTTTTACCCGCGACATTTACGATATGTGGTTTGTTAGGCTTTATGGCAGAAGCCACGTGTTTTGATAGGGTTATTTGGTGTTTTTTTACTGACACTCGCGAAAGGAGACCCGCTAAAACAATACGGCTGCGTGTTAACCTGTTTACGGGTGTCGGTACGAGGGTGCTGCGCGCGCATGTGTATACGATGCTGTGTACTATTTTAAAGGCAGGGTCGGAAAGGGGCTAGGGAGGTATTAAGGAGGCTTTAATGTTATGGCTTCAACGGCAAATGGGGCTTAATGAATCAGGAAAGAAAATGCGCGTACCCACCTTCGCTGAGAAGTAAATATAGAAGAGCGACACAGTAATGAAACCTTGTTTAAAACGTGCGGCACCTGGCATAGGGTCATGGGCGTGGTTTCAAAAGCCAGGAACACTTTTATACTGGAAACGTGTTAAGGGTGAACCATAACTTATTCTAAGAGAAAAGTAACCTATGTATTTATATGCAAAGTTATTTCAATGCAGGTATATAATGAATGCAAAACATGTGTTCATGAACCGCTGTTCATAAAAAAGGTAATTATTGATGTATATAGCCAATTTTTCTTCAGTTCTAAGCACTTTGATATGTGTGCTAGATTCTTAGTTTGATCGAAAGTTACTTATCTCAAGAAAAAAAGATAAAATGTATTCTGGTTTTCACGTATCAAAAGCGCGATTGAATTGTGTTTCGTTCAACTCTGGGACTGTTGACATTGCCTTGAGTTATTTAATGCACATTTAAAAATCAGTACAGGGGTGGTCCTGTGTTTCAGACCCATCTGAATGTCATCGCCTTGGTCAGTAATAAAACACTCGCCTTTGATTCGCAGCCTAACATTTTAGGCACCAAACCACCTTGGAGGGTGCTTAACAAAGTGTAACCTCACACAAGCAATTATAAGAATTCAGTATGAAATATTTGAAAAATGCCTACTGGTATTGAATGATGAATATACGTATATCATATTTTAAAATAATTTTTCAGATTTGCCCAGGTTCTGGTACTTTGAACACGTTATTATTGTGGGACCAGCCGGTAATTAACTAGAGATGATTAAATATAAAGGAAACTAGAAACTGGTCAAAAGTAATTGTTAGAACATTCAGCTCTCAGTGCATTGTTAAGCAGTGTAGGTCAGTGTAGTTTGCCGTAAACGATATTTAAAAGCACATAGAAGCACTTCATTTTGATAAGCTTATCTGTCTTGCTCAACTGCCGAACATTAATGATAAATATATACAAGGGAAAGGGAGTCTTGATGTGTCCACACCTTTCCATTCATTAATATCACTTACACAGAACCACTAAGTCTGCATGTCCTGAAGTTATTCGCAGAGAAGAGGAAGATGTATTTTCGCTTCAGTAAGATCTATAGCCTCATAATTTTTGTCGGTGACTGTTTCACCTGAAATCCACCTATCGAGCGCGGTACAGCTTGCAGATCGTCACGCCTATTAGAAACTCATCGCGCGCTGCAAAACTATACGTGGTTCCAAATATTTAAATCGTCACTTCATTACTGTACCTCACGCAGGAACTTCAAGGAGCCGATGCGCCTTCGACAAGAGCGATTTTGCGCACTTTCCTCCCCTGGAATGTTCAGTGCTGCAGAACGAAGATGATATCCACTGCTCCTCGAGTGTGAACAAGCCACGTTTAGTACATCTATAAAGCTAAGTACAACACTGCCTCCAAAAAACACCAAGAAAGTTACAGTGACTCAAATATATGAGATATGTACTTGCTTCAAAAATATACAACCGTTAAAACTCGTAAACGTCCGCAGCATGCAGCGCGTTTCTATAAAGCCGATATTTATGACGACGACGACGACGACAACAACAATAACAACAACAATAACAACAACAACAAGACAACAACAAAATAACAACAACAACAACAACCATACATTACATTCACAAATCCCTGCCAGGAATTCGAAGTCTACCTAACAATTATTCTACTGCAGAAGAGCACCCCTCACAAAGTACAAGAAATCAGTTAACAATATGTGGCACAACAAATTTATCCACCCATCGTACAATAAAGTCCATAAAAATACTGTTCGTAGGAAATGTGTAGACTTTAACGGCAAGAAGCTGCACAGCATTCTGTATATGTCGGCGCCAAAGAAAGCCTCAGTGTTAAAGTTGTGCCTCATCAAGTGGGCGAAATTTACTAGAGCACATCATTGATAATGCAATATCATCGGTATATCTACCACCACTACGAAGTATACAAGCTGTGGAGCACCCACAGCCTTTCCTCCAGCCACACGAATACACTTTGATACCTTACTGAGAATTTAGAATGCATGCGATATCATCTAATCCATTATAAAACCACACTTACTGCTTTGCCTATTTTACTTTACAGATACATTCAAATATCAAAGACATAATTAAGTACATGGCTTACCCTACACGCAGAATGTGATATTCACCTTAGCAACGCGGTGCCGTTGCTATGGTGACAACTGGACCCACCAAATGATTGGACCAATAAATGCTAAGAATAAAGACAGGTTCATGTTCATATCACGACGATCGAATGCTTAGAGTACACGCACGTGTATCATCAATGAGAAGTTGCGTTGCTGTTTTGAAAGAAACCGTACCTGGGAACACAGGGTGCTGATAGCATCTTCTTTCAAGTGGCCTGGGTTGAAGAATGACGTCCTCATTTTACGAGTGGAAAATTAGCTCATTGAAAAAAAACACTTGCCAAAGTTGGGGGCACTTTTTCAGCTAATATGCAATACTGATGAACCCATTAGGTGAGCCATCAAATGAGCATTTTCCTTTCTACCCTCGCGTTATCGATTTCTGTCTTTCTGGGTCTGGGGAAGTTTGCTACAATGATGCGTAGTCACAGCGCAGAGGACACAACTTTAGTTCTGGCGTGCCTTCCCCCACATCGCGGTGTTTTGGAATAGCGTATTTTATGTAATTCAATGCATCGTTTCTACATTTCGTTGAAACTCGACAATGAGTCGTTGTAAGGGTGTCCAACCTTAGTTTTCACACTGTTTGATCCCTATTGCTGGTGGTGGGCGAACTTAAAAAGTTGCCTTCGGGATATGCAGAGCATCTGGCAAAATGAATAAGGTCCTTTCAGTAACTGCTCTTAAGCTGTCAGTGCCATGTAACGTTACTGCGGCGCTGATTTGTTGCCTTTGTTTTGAGGTATTCATACAAAAAAATGCGACAAACAAAGCTATAATTACGTTTAGTTGACTAGAATTGCGGCAAGTATGCTACAAAAGTGTGTGTTTAGAAAAAAATGGCAGCATATCCACGGGGTGGATGATGGAGAGCGGGGCGAAGCATCCGTCCATGTATTCGTTCTTGCTTCCGTCCGTCCGTGCGTCTGTCCATGCGTCAACCCATGCGTCCATCCGCCCGTCCGTGCGTGCGTCTGTACATGCGTCCGCACGTCCATCCATGCGTCCGTCCATGCGCTCGTCCATGCATCCACCCTGCGTCCGCCCATGCGTCCATCAGTTCGTGCAGCCATCCGTGCTTCCGTACATGCATCTGTCTGTGTGTCCATTCGTCCATCTAGTCAACACTCCAAGTACAAGAATCTCGCATCTTTTCATTATATATTCCGCATATCGAAGCACCGCCATCCAGCAGACATTTCAAGGACTAAACGAGAGGTGGCACACGCACACTTTCTTACGGCTGGCGCTTCATGTCTACTTCCCACCTTTAACCACCTCGAATTGATGGTATATACTAGTTCACTGTATTCATGGCACTGCGGCCCAACGCTCGCTAAACCTTTCTGAAACAAAAGAGGTTACGTCCAGCAAGTATAACGTAGCAACCTTTTCTTGTCAGATACTGCTCAATGTACATGCCAATGGCTGCTAATGGGGAATGAGAGACAGAAGAATTTGGCTTTTAGTTAACGCGAATGCTGCGATTTTTTTATTGTTCAACAATGCACAGGCGAAATCTCCCACCGGCACCCCCTTGGAGGTCATAGCGTAAGACAGGTTACGTGCTACGAGGGACGAACGGGTGCCGCTTAGAGGAGCTTCGCCCCTAAATGTGTTTAACGACTTAGAGTACATAGTACTCTACTATGCGAGAGCATAATACCGTCCCCTCGATACAACTTCTGAAGGAAGACCACAAACGGTTAATGCGACCTACAAAAGTTCGGCGATAGATTCACACTTTGCATATCTAGTAGACAAGAAACAATGGCGGGGAACGAATGCTTTAGCGAGTGTAGCCCGCTCATGTTCAACACTTTTTTCGACTTTGTATAGCCAAATAGCTCAAATACAATTTCTTCTAAACTACACACAGCATTACAAAAGTTAGTCATTAACTTTGAGCGCTTTCCTTTTACCAGAAATAGGAAAAATAGTTTTTCCTTATTCTGGCACAACTAAAAGTAGAAACAAGTTTTCTGCTTCAATGTTAGAGAGTGATAATTGAAATAAACAGAAGTTCCTTGGGAAGCAACACGTGCTGCTGCTATTGCTATGTTGTTATCGACCGAAAAGGCAGATACGTAGACTTGATAGTGAACACAAATTGACAAAGGAAAAAAATATAGGAAAACGCGATTTAGTTTTTCGGTTAAGAACGAAAGCAATGGCGCCATTCAGGCACAATAATTGTAAGAAAGCAAAACTACTCAAATATAGTAGTGTGACGTATAGCTTTGTTTTTGTGGCACACCGAAGGGAAAGGCAGCAGTCTATCGAGGTACTTTCTACTTGCACCTCTCTAACAACCCGCGTATAACAAAAGGAAGCACTAAAGGGAAAAAAATAGGGTGCGAGCTTTTGTATTGCGGCAGCTTCAAGAAAAACAGAGAAAACTGAGCAACCAGTAATTTTAGATTGTTTTTACCGGGCGCCATCTGAGTTTGTTCATTTTCATTCTCCGACAGCAGCGTCGAACAATGGGACCACTCTACGCAGGAACAGCACGCAGTGAAGTGCAATTTCCGTCTACCATTCAACCGTACCCAAAAAATATTGAGAAATGTTCACGCGAGGGAGAAAAAAGAAGAAAAGTTCTGTGAGTTGATCGCGCCAGAATGTGACCGGGTGCAGCTATTCTCCAGTTAACGGCGTTTGAAAAGTCGTCTCTAGGTTCATTAACGGTGCTCACGTACCATCCGACGGAATGCGCACGCCATGAAAGCCTTCATGCCGTACATAATCAAGAAAGCCGAGGGTGGAAAACAAAGCGCTGTCACCAAGTCGTTCGCATGTCGGGCTGGCTCTGACTCCACTGTACCCGCGCGAGCTACGTCTAATAGCTGCTCTCGCAGGCAAACTTAGCCGTGCTTACACAGATGAGAGAGAAATGTATACACCAACAACACTTCCTTTGTCCTCGAATTTACGTGCGCAGCCCTAACATTCTTTATTATAAACCGGTCGTTTTCTCTCATTCTTTGTTATCTTGCCAGGCCATTATGATATTACTTGTTTCTTTAGGGATCAGAGGGTCCTCTAGGCATTTCGGCACAGAACTATCTCGACCGAGCAACGGCAGTGCTAACGAAGTAACCAACAAGGGACTACCTTGGACTGTATTTTGCTCGGGGCATCCTATTATATATAACAGAAATAAAGTGTAAGTGAAACCTCTCAAATGCGCCAATCTTCACCCTTTTTTTCCCTTCATTTGAAGGCTCTATTGTGCGATCTTCTTACATACGCCTTTTTTGCAACCTTTTTTTTGTATGCGCTCCTTCTACCATACTTGGACGAGTCTTCAGGGTGCTACTATGAAAGAAAAGCTCTAGCCCCATGTCCTTAGGCCTCAACGAGATTGCAGACTCATTTCAACTTTCCCGTAGATTTCGCTCATAGGGTCCAGAACTTCATCAAATGAAATACCTCCAAGAAACTCCCCCTCTCAACCTGTTAATTTTCTCTCCACTAATTCCTCCTTCCATGCGTCTGTATGCTGCTCGCACTTTTTAGACCTGCGAACACACGACTCCTGCACCCAGTGTTGAACAATTTCTTCGTGTCACTACGACTACGGTCATGTTCCGTAAGTACGCGCTTATCACTTTTGCTCTGAAGTCTATTATTAGATCACAAAGAAAAAAGAATTGATTTTATTTGCCAGTACACAATTAAAACATAGGACTCGTTAATTCGCGAACAGAAAATTGACGTACTTGTCTGCATATGACGCCTATGGAACCATCATTGTGCCCAAGGCGAAGAAGAATTACTTTGCTGTATCTTGGTTACTTTGGGGCCCAATGTGCACCACAAGGTCTCCTTCTTGGGGAAGGCACTATAGAAGATTAACAAAGGTATGCTTTGTTTTTGTATACATAGGTCGACAACAATCTACACTCGCACCATTTTGCACATGCGTTACATAGGCTTACTACTGTGGTCCTCTTACATTATATCTTATCATTGAGGCTTAATAAGGAAAATATTGGGCAAATTTCTCTGGCCTCCCAACTAGAACAATTCTCGTGAAACTCATATTCATCTTTACGGAACGCAGGCTTCTAGTCCACCTTTTATGTTTGGCCTAAACTTCTGTGGTCGCAACAAGCTCTGCTCGGTTTTCGCAACGCCATTTTTATCTCGCCACATCTGGTTTGAACGTGTTTATTTTAAAAAGGCGTCCACAGGCTACCGCTGCTTTTAAGAAGCACAACAGGCAAGCACAACACGGTGTTGGTAGCTGACATTTCCATTAGCGTAAGCCATTTAGTGCACAAAATTTAGTGCACAAGAACTACTGAACTTTGGTGGACGTTGCTTTACACAAGTGCACCTCAGTGCATGTTGGTATGCGCTATAGCGTGGACCAATGTATACGTGACAGGTACTTACTGAATAAATTTTTATACAAGCAAACTCGGTTAGAATGACGGTCGAGCAAAGTTTTCTGTGTGCAGTTAGCCGAGATGGTGGCCAGCAGAGAGTTTTCTGTTTGTTTTTGTTTCAGGACGCATCAGTACTGTTATGTTTTTTAACGTTGATATAGATTCTTTTGTTCTAGTTTCGTCCTGTCAGAGACATTTGTAGACGTCGCAGGTGAGATACCATTGGAATTATTAAGAGTGACTGCGTGACAGAGATACGCGAAGGCAGAGCTTCTTATTTTTCGAAAAAGACCGAAACAAAAACAATCGCAATAAAGTGTGTTTGGTGAGATGGCACATAAGAAACGATGCCACGTAGTGCACTAGCACCAGTCAGCGAATGGTGGCGGCCGACCACCATTGGACGAATAGGACGTATGCACTTCTCCCATGAGACAGGTAGGCACCTTGTCTCAGTGTCATTAACTGAACCTCTTCGCCGTGCTTCATCGTGCAGGTCATCCATCGACCAGCTTCTGTCGTAGACTACATTGTGTGCTTAGACCCATTTGTTTTTCTTGTTCGTCACAAAACATTTGCGAGGTACCAGCAATACTTGTACTGGCTAAAAGTGCATTTAGTTTGCAGCTTTGCTTCTGAACAGGAGGCGAACACAATATAAAACTGACACTGTCAGTTCTATATTGTCACACTGTATTGTAGCACACTGTCAGTTCTACAAGACAAAACAGGGCCTGTTTTGTCTTGTGTCTATTAGGGACGGTGAATCAAAAGCACTATGCGCTTACAAGCTCCAGGGCGCCTTTCTGGAGTAGCAGCTTTATTCGACAGGTAAGGATTCTAGTTTTGTTATAGAACAAAATTCTCATTTTAGTGTTGACATTCGAAAGCAAATGCACGTCTAGGTCAATATCTTGGCAAAACTGCGCTAGTATATGAGAATAAGATCTAAGTTCTATGATTAACTACGGACCATTCTTATCTTTAATCCCCTTTTCCATGTATAATTCAATAGTTGACAGTAATAAATTGACTTTAGTTCTGATGGCGAATACCATCTCTTCCGGCAGCGCAATATCGCGGTGTAGTACACGCACTACCCTGCTTCTGGCGCAATCTCAAAAGACAGCGCGAAAAAGAATTCGTGTCTCGACTCGCAAACTCAGTTTAGAAGGCCACCGCACATAAAACAGCACGGCCTTTTTTTCTAAGTTTTCGAAGAAAGATTATTTTATTAATAGAAGACAATGAAAATCACCGAGTGAATTACGCACAGGAAGCGCTGCCACTCAAAGTCACCACTCCGCCTCCTTTGATGCGAATCGGAAACGTAATCAAGACAGTCCACAAGTAACATGGACGTGGAAAGATGTGGATGATCTTACTTCTGAAAACTTTCATTTAAAGTGTTCCCATATAGCAGTCACCACCTTTGATGCGCTTTCTACTACTGTACATCGCAGACGCTTAAATCATTCTAAGCTGGTCAATGATACGTGCGCGGCACTTCTGAGCGAACCACAATGTAGGAATGCTTAAATACAGATGAATTACGAATCAACATATGTATCAACGTTTTGTTGCAATACGTAATCAGATATATACATATTTGAAAGATGTATTCATGCATAGTAAACAAATATGTTCCCTTCATTTTTTCTGAAACTGTAGTAGCAGTAACCTTGAAAAAAAATCGACCTAAACAGTTAAATCATGATCATGGGCATTATTCGTCGGAACGGAGATTGGCCACTAGGCTTCAACGCGGGTGCACCAGTGTCAAATGGTGCGTATGGCTGTCAAACACGAACTGATAATGTACAAGCTCTCAATTGTCCATGCATAATCAATGATGAACTTCTTGTGTCAATAAACGTTTCACTTTGGTGTTATACTGAGTTCTGTGATGAAGAGATCCACCATATTTCTTGCCTCTATACGTCCTTAGTTTTTGTTTAGTCATTAACACTCCATTCGTTTCTAGCCTTCTAACTTTTTGCTTGTGGCGGTGAAATAGAAGTGTCGTGGGTGACAATAGATCTGCAATCGTCTATAGCTTAAGTGATGCCAGAAGGTGGTGGCACACAGCTACACAACAAAAAAGTTTTGAAACTCTGTTTTTCATGCATTAGGAAGCAAGCTTTCACTCCAAATTAACAAAAATGTTTTCTGATAGAGTGCTGCACTGATTCAGTCTCAATCAACTATGCAACAGAAGCCCATCTTTGTGCTCCTGAACAAACTTTTCAACATGACCATTGCAACGCTGCACCAAATATCTTTCAAAGCAAATTGGTTTTTGCAATTGTTATTGCCATGGCTGGTAAGGTAGATATACATGATCAACTTTCTTTACGCAAAACTGAAAAGACCTGCTGGACACAGCAACACACAAAAAAGGTCTACGTGGAACATCAGCACTAACTTGCCACTATTTATTTCCCTGAAAAATGCGTCATGCACAGGCTGCACATATGGGCATATACATAAGCAGCACTAGATGTTGTCAGTAGGTCGGGCACTTCTGCCCCTGCCTACGTATATGTTGCTTTCTTTTCACCGCAACAACTGTTTGCTTGTTTGTGCTCACATTCAGTATATATTTTTTTCGTTGTGCTTTGTAATCACAAACCAAGAGCAAATCACCCCAACTTTATTTTACTAAAAAAATCATCATGTGAACTTCCCCGGGTTACTGTGACCACTGCTGCTGCTGCTACTGCTTCCTTGTCACCTTGACTTCTTGACCAATCTCTGACTGAACATGGAAACTATAAAACCTCTCTTCTCAGTGTAACATACTCAGAATGGGGATAAAGGAAGCCTCGATAAAGCTAGCTCAGTATTGAGCGCTTGTTGTGCTGCTGCCAGTATAAGCGTCAGTATTTTTATGGGCACACGCATGTGCACCTTCCAGAAGAGCTCGGGTGTTTGAACAAATCACGCGCAATATTTGATTATCTCCTTAATCTTCTAACTAGGTGAATGGCGCTAAAAGGCGCCTCACAGTCATCGCAAGCATGACGACCCCTGGAAGAGCAATGGAAAGTATCAAGGAAAATATGCATCGCACTGAGCAAAACTGACTCATGTATGCTGCGAGACCACTTGCCTAACAAAACGCTTTGAAGGGTGCGCTCATTCATCCTGGAATAGACTGAGCGCAAACGGACAACGCAAAAGTATATCGTTCCCTATTCTTGTGTGTTAGCCGTTTGGGCTGAAATCAATTCCATTTGCTCCAACAAACCACGTTATATCTGTTATTTTAAAGAAATGTGAACGCAATTGAACAAACGACGGAGATAAAGCTGGTCTATCCACCATTTCTATATGCCTGTGCTACCTTCAGGCGTTTTGTTACCGTTTCGGTAAGGGCTGGGTTTACACACACATAAATATATATATATATATATATATATATATATATATATATATATATATATATATATATATGTAAAGAGTGCGCCCCGCCGCGGTGGTCTAGTGGCTAAGGTACTCGGCTGCTGACCCGCAGGGCGCGGGTTCGAATCCCGGCTGCGGCGGCTGCATTTCCGATGGAGGCGGAAATGTTGTAGGCCCGTGTGCTCAGATTTGGGTGCACGTTAAAGAACCCCAGGTGGTCTAAATTTCCGGAGCCCTCCACTACGGCGTCTCTCATAATCATGGAGTGGTTTTGGGACGTTAAACCCCACATATCAATCAATCAATGTAAAGAGTGCATGTGCTGCCACATTGTGCAAAAAGCAGATTCTCGTCACTAACAAAGGTCCGCTCTTTCATCTTAGGTTTTTATGGGGGGACGTAAGGAATCCTAGTGGGCTTGCCTCTTTCTTCTTCGCGGTGTGTCTAGAAAAAGTGTTTAAAATTTTCGAATTTTTTGAATACTCAATTTTAACGCAGAATACTGGACAGATATTTCACTTTATCTTTGCACTCCCACTCCCTCACAGTTTCTTTTTTTTTTCACATTTTTCAAGCGAGCAGGTGTAGCATCCTTTTCAGTACAGAATTGTAGTCAGCTTCTCTCTTATTGTTGGTGAAAATGTTTTGTTTACGCATGTATAAATATTGATTATAACTTCGTGTTTTGCTTCCGCATCATTTAAGGCTACCTTTTGTTACTTTTACAATTGCAGAAATCTCATTTACGGTAGAGCCATATCACAAGCTACTTTGCACGCTATTGTACACGCATTCCTTGCCCAGGCCTGCTCACCGATTTTCTTCCTTTAATAACGTCGCGCACGCCGCTAATGTTTTATACATCCCCTCATGCGTTCGTGAGAACGAATAACGCATTTTCGTGTTTATGTTCTTCGCCCCTCCAGCCTTCCTTTAAAATGTATCCCTGAGAATTCTTTCGGGGAAAGTACCTCGGTTAATAGCTCGCACCGGCGACTTGATTTCCGTGATCGCATGGAACAAGGCATTAGCAACATTACGGTTTTGTTCTCAATAAGATTTACTCTGCTTACAGTGTATGTTTCCCAATTCCAAGCGTTGATTTTCGTTTCGACGAATGGAGGGGAACTCTGTTTTGAACTAACGCAGGGGTGGTGTTTAGAGAGGTAAAAACTGAAATAAAAATAATAAAATAAACCTTGTTTGAGCTCTCGAAATTGCTGAAACACGCTTTCGTTTCGTTCAAGCAACCACTCTTGCTCCTTTAGTTTGACGGTGAGTTTATTTCGCAATAAACTAGAAAGTAGGGCGGGGATGATTTCGCATTCGCAGTTGCATTCAGCTGTGCATGGCGCTTTTTCAGAGAATTAGTTTGTGAATGCCGACAGTATTGTTTTCGTTATTCCTGCGACATGAATAATAGAGCGTGCTGCGATTAGCAGAAGCGAGAAATAAAGCAATACGTTTGAAGGAATTTGTCGTAATGTGATAAGTTTATTTGTTAGTACTAGAGAAAAGCGCGTAATGATAGTTTCTTGAGAATTTTATTTGTGTGTTTCTATATTTTCTGTGGTGTGATTGAATGCACTGGCTTATTATTCCAACTTATAAAGAATTCAAAATAAGTACAGTAACCTATATGCTTTTTGCTGCAAGTACATAGGTACATATGTGCACGCTACAAAGTAATGCTTCTCAAGCGGCTGCTTGGCATTCTTTTACCTTCTGAACACTGCGTATGACTTAAGCATAATTCGTCAACGCTTTTATGTGCGCTCGCTGCATATAAATAAATAAATAAATATATATATATATATATATATATATATATATATATATATAACGTGTTGAGTGTAATTTAAGCATACAAAAGAAAAAAAAAGATCAGTACATTCATGCGTTTAACCTGGTTTATGCGCCCCAAGGTCATGCTTTATAAATATGCTCCGGCAGCACTCCTGCTTTAAGTAGGGATACTTGGGTGCCGTGTTGGCCGCTTCAGAGGCACGTACATGTACGTAAAGCCCTAACAATTAATTTTAAATGCGGAGAAATTATTTGCGTGCTGCAGACAATTTGAGCGTTTTTATCTATCTATCTATCTATCTATCTATCTATCTATCTATCTATCTATCTATCTATCTATCTATCTATCTGTCTGTCTGTCTGTCTGTCTGTCTGTCTGTCTGTCTGTCTGTCTGTCTGTCTGTCTGTCTGTCTATTCGTCTACGTTTGGGTGCTCCTTAACTTGCGGCAGATCAAAAGTAGTATGGAAGGGTAAGAGAGTTGGACGATTACAACTATATGCATGTTTATAACATAAATTATGCGAAAAAA
The DNA here is from genome assembly GCA_013436015.1 of Rhipicephalus annulatus. Taxonomy (NCBI): domain Eukaryota; kingdom Metazoa; phylum Arthropoda; class Arachnida; order Ixodida; family Ixodidae; genus Rhipicephalus; species Rhipicephalus annulatus. The sequence continues at coordinate 50,777 of WOVY01005626.1, forward strand.
TTCGGCAGATTCCATGCACCTGAGAATCGACGTTTTGCGAAGCAAGCGGAGGGAAGGTGACCGTGTTGCAATTTTTTTATTGAATTACACGTCACAAAATTGCACGCATAGACATATGTTGAAGTGCTGCAGTTGTTTATATAACCAGTTGTTTGCACTTGCGCAATGACGCCAACTGCAACATGCGTATAAACAACACTAGAAGCTCATATGAAGCGCTGATGCTTGCGAGAATGCTGGCCCTGGACACTGCTACATAAATTACTTCAGCGCATGACAACTAACCACAATTGACGTTTACCCCACGTGACGGCTGTATCATAGGAGTACATATGTAATGTTTGTAAAATTGGCAGGCAGCACTGCAACCACTATTGATGTTTCACGAGGATTAGCGTCTATTTGAAAAGTAGTTCCAAGACCTGGTGTAGCTCTGTGGTATAATGGTTGACTGCCACGAAGAATGGTTTGGTTCGATTACAGCTGGGACCCTGACATTTTATTCTTTGAATTCGCTTGGTCTACGCTACTGATATCGGCTATTCCTTAAAGCTCGCGCGTCAAAATTGCCCATATGTTTTCTTGGCGTTCTTGGGGAGATACTAAGTGTCAATCACCTGTGGCAAATACCTGCATACCAGCGGCACATAGCCGCCCATGGGTATGTCCCACTGTCTGGCGGGAACTGTTTAACGACGCACGCGACGGGATTGTGACATTATTCATGTCTTGATCAGCGCGTCATATTCCTCATACCATCGTACCCTCCAATGCTAATTTTGGTTCACTCGAGGTAAAGGGGGTGACCACGAGAGCACCCAAACATAAGCGGCTAGATAGATAGATAGAAAGATAGATAGATAGATAGATAGATAGATAGATAGATAGATAGATAGATAGATAGATAGATAGATAGATAGATAGATAGATAGATAGATAGATAGATAGATAGATAGATAGATAGATAGATAGATAGATACGCTCAAGGTCGCCGAAGTTTGCTAATAAATGCTTCAAATTTAAAATCCCGTCGCGTACAACCTCAAACCTCTTTCCTCCAGATGCCTGCGGCACACGCCTATATTCCACGGGCCATGGTATGCGGGTATGTGACAGAGGTGTATGACAGTTTATATATGCCCCGCAGTAATCAGAACAATTCAGCTTGCCGCTTGAGCTGTTTGTAATATCCATGTAACTTTCGTATGGTCACGCAATGTGAGCAACTGGATATATAAAACCCATGGGACTGTTGAACACACGTGTGAGTGCGGACAGCATTTCTACATATACTTTCGCCATTTCGTAACGTTTACTGAGAAAAGAAAGTTAACCGCGTACATCTTTCCTCCACGGGCTTCGCATTACATCGATTCCCATGGTACGTGGGATCTGTCGAATATTTAGCTTTTCGGTACGAGTTTAGTTTTCTAGCTCTGCAATCTGATTATGACGATTGCAGTAATTAAAAAATTTTTCTTACTCTTGTTCAGTGGCACAACTTTGATACGCAAATGAAAAAAGCATAGGCGTGGGTGTTTCTGCCTATCTTCCCGTTTCAGCAGCTGCCCGGAGAATCTAGTAGCGAACCCCCAGCCTACGATTTCTCAGTGTTGGGATTAATAGCCAACCAATACTCGTGTCAGAATACTTACATCTGGTGTTTTAAACCAGTTTTATCGGGAATAAGTGGGTTCATCTAAAAAAGATGCCAGCTTTCGGATGCTTGAAAGAGTTTTGTCTTGGGCTGTCATAACTAAAAATTTCTAGGTTTTTAGCTCTATATAGATAGCCCTCTGTGTTCTAGCTCGCAAAAAATTCTCAAACCTCCGACCGAAAATCTTAAAAGCGTTTTTTTTGTAAAGTAATTACGCCATCGCCTGGAGCCGGTGACTCCGTCAGGCTTACTAATTAGAGAAAGCGAAAGCAGCGAACACCTTGGACGGGGTCGAAGATTGAACTACGTAAAGTAAGCGAAGTGGGCTTTCTATAGCAAACTTATGGCGAGGACAGATTTTTCTCAACCGGTAAGTGTACATCTCAGCACGGAGTGGAAGTGTGCTTAAGAAATGGTGTTGAACTTCGTACGTTCCACTGGTTTCGCCCCGGTGATCGAACCCGTATGTGAAAGTATCTTGAAGACCTAACATACGTCTATGTTAAGACAAACATACATACATACATACATACATACATACATACATACATACATACATACATACATACATACATACATACATACATACATACATACATACATACATACATACATACATACATACATACATACATACATACATACATACATACATACATACATACATACATACATACATACATACATACATACATACATACATACATACATACATACATACATACATAGAGTCCACCGCTCCACAGTGGTACAGCAGTTACGGTGCTCAGCCGCTTTCCCGAAAGTCACGGGATCGATCCGGCTGAAGCGCCGCCGCGGTGGTCTAGTGGCTAAAGTACTCGGCTGCTGACCCGCAAGTCGCGGGCTCAAATCCCGGCTGCGGCTGCTGCATTTCCGATGGAGGCGGAAATGTTGTAGGCCCGTGTGCTCAGATCTGGGTGCACGTTGAAGAACCCCAGGTGGTCGAAATTTCCGGAGCCCTCCACTACGGCGTCTCTCATAATCATATGGTGGTTTTGGGACGTTATATCCCACAAATCAATCAATCAGTCGATCCGGCTGGATGGTTGCAATCCAACGCAGGCAAAATGCCAGACATCCGCGCACTGCGCAATGTCAGTACAAGTAGGGCAATATTTACTGTTGCCCGCTGCTCCGGCAAGCCTCATAATTATATTGTAATTTAGGACCATGAAACCACAGTTATAATTGGATATTAGATTCACGATTCCATATCTTAATTACGCATAAGAAAACAGAGCAATCTCTGCTTATAGGAAATTGTTCAAACTCCACCGTAGCTATTGTACAAGAACTTGTGAATGTGAATTTAATAAACAAAGATTGATAAATCTCATACGTGCACCTATGCTCTTAAGCATTTTCATACTCACAATTGTGTTTCGAAAAAGTTTATTCTATCATGGGACGCAACAAACGTAAGGAACGAGCGTCTGTACTACAAGCACAATAACGAACAAATGACAAAGCACCACATATATTACACATTTAAACAAAAATGTCCAAGTCCGTAGGGTGTCCATATTTCATGGTACTAATAACTACATACACTACATATATACACTAGTCACAATACGGACAATGTACATGATGATATCTGTGCAGAATTTACAAGACTTGGTGAAGATGTTCGGAAACATGTACAATGGGTATCAATATTCGTAAAAATTACTTAACTTACAACGTTAGAATGAAGTGCATATATACAAGAACTCACACCCATATGGGGCATACACAAACACATAGAAACAGTAAACACATGCAGATTACATGCACTAATCAGACATTGATGGGTGACCTGGCTATAGAAAACGGCGCAGGTGGAAGACTATTCGAACACGTCTGTCAACTACGGACGGAAAGCGGCACGACCATTTTCTTCTTCCTCCCCAAGGAAGAACAATTCTTCCGACAAAAACGATAAGAATTCAGAGTAGAGGCGTTCCATAATCGGAAAGAGAGAATGTCGACGATGACCTGCCGCTACAGCCTCGCACCTATTACGCCACAAACAAAAAGCTCCCGGAGCTATTAGAAGGCGTGCAAAGCGACTACCCGAGCAGCGACCAGATGTTGCAAAGCGATTAACTTCCAGGCCACGAAAACGAGTGTTAACGGACTTCCAAAACACCTTTGCAATGACACATTGCTGCAGCATATGCTGGTTAGACTCCTGTAACGGGCCGGTAGGACAAGTGGAAGATGGGACCATGCCCCACCTCTCCAGTTTGTCCTGTGTTGAGGGTACTCTCCATCCAAGACGCCACATAAAGTCATGGAGGTGACCAGGCAAAAACGATGTCGTTATCGCGCTCCACGAGTCATGTCTTGATCGTGCTAGACAGGCTGGAGGAACCAGAGGAAGTAGAAGAGCCACCGTTGTATCTACAATGCGGCTTTCGAGAATGTTCACATATGAACAAACCTGCTGAACAGTGCAGGCACGTTAAGTGCTTGTGGTGCAGAATTAAGCCGTGCATCCGGTAGTAAATAGCGTATCTTGATGTCTAAGAAATAACAGGCAAAATCACACGCCGGGCACTGATCTTCATGCAACAACCGAAGTAAGAATCGTAGAGCAAGCAGCCAGCAGCGAACAGAGACGGATGGGAATGCGAATCCAGCGCAGTTTCTCGGTTTCCAAAGAGCTGCTCGGGAAACCAGCTCTATTCCAACCAACCAGAAAAATAGGCCAATAAGGGATTGCAACGACTTAATGATTCGTAATGGAGGCTGTACGACATGAGATATGTCCCATGCATGACCACGAAAAAACCGTCTGAGGTAAATACCTTCTTTCGAGCATCGGTAAATTGCACTCTTGTGCTTCCCGGACGTGTCGTTTTACATCTTCAACTACTGAAACCCACAAGGAGGCTGATGTGCCGTAGCAAGTATAATCAAGCCCCAGAATGCCAATGGAGTCACTTTTTTGAAGACCAAAAAGGGACTTAGGTAGGCGTCTGGGGAACCAATGAATAAATATCGACATTTTGAAAAGTTGGTTAACAGAATTTTATTTCTGAAAAAATCATACGTACAGAGAAGACATTTATGTGTTACATTGTTCGTTGTCAAGATATTGCTTGCCATTTTAGGGAAGAAGCCCGTCAAGCGGCACCCGTTCGTACCTCGTAGCAGTGCGTAACATGTCTTACGCTTTGACCTGCAAGGTGGTGCCGCTGGGTGATTTCTCCAGTGCGTTGTTGAATAATAAAAATTCGCAGCGTGCACGTTAACTAAAAGCTGAATTCTTCCGTGTCCCATTCCCCATTGGCGGCCATTGGCATTTACATTGAGCACTATCTGACAAGAATGTGTTGCTACGTTATACTCGCTGGGCGTAACCTCCTTGGTTTTAGAAAGGTATAGCGAGCGTCGGGCCGCAGTGCCAAGAATACGGTGAACTAGTATATATTATGAACTCGAGGTGGTTGAAGGTGGGATGTAGACATGAAGAGCAAGCCGTAAGAAAGTGTGCGTGTGCCCCCTCTCGTTTAGTCCTTGGAATGTCCGCTGGATGGCGGTGCTTCTATATGCGGAATATATGATGAAAATATGCGAGATGGTGGTACTTGCAGTGTGGACTACATGGAAAAACGGACACACAGACAGATGCAGGGACGGACGCATGGATGGCTGAACGGACGGATGGACGCATTGACGGATGCAGGTGCGGATGCATGGACGAACGCAGGCATGGACGCACGGGTGGACGTGTGGACGCACGAACAGACGCACGCACGGACGGTCACACAGGCGGACGCATGGATTGACGAAAGCAAGAACGAATGGACGGACGGATGCTTCGCCCCACTCTCCATTATTCACCCCGTGGATATGCTGCCATTTTTTCAGTGAGGCTTCTAACTTCTTGGCTTTTATTGCGGTTATTTTTGGGCTCCAAACTACTTCATTCATTTCATGTTGTCACTCTGTGTCGCGTTTGAAATGCAAACCACACAATCACAAAGCAAAGGAATCACGAAGGCTTCGCAGAGTATTTTGCCGGCGTTGTACAGCTGGTGTCTGAAAAGAAGCTTTACGTACGGCAAGCCACATGTCTTTGCAATAGGCCGCGAATACCTTACTTTAGAAAAAAGAACGATTGTAGGAGAGCCGCGTTACCCCGCCTACTACTGCGACGTTGCGAACTTCCACAGAAATTTAAATGCAGAATTTGTATGGTAACGACCGATACTTCAACATCGGCTTAGATCACCAATGCGAACGCTGACGGGGTTGTTGAAGGAAATCAGCGAACGATGTGCCGCGGGTTGGGATGATATAGCTCCTGCTTTATTTACCTCTCGCGTGTGTTGAAATCCTCAAGCAAATTTCGAACAGTGTCGTCAAACTTATTTTTTCTTTAGCCGAATGTGAACATCTACCAAATTACACAGACACGATTCAAGATTCCATTCAGTATTCCTTTCTATTTTCCACAAACTTTTCGTCAAAATACGCGCGCCCTGAATTTTTGAGGTGGAGATGCGCCATACTTTTCTTGCTTGCGAAAAAAAAAAAACAGGACTGCGCATCTCATCAGACATTTGCATCCACCAAGCCAGAATGGTACACATGATTCGTTTTCTGCCTACGAAGCTTCATTTAAACTTGTAAGAACTCGTTTCCACGCTTGTCTGCCCACAAATAGCCGCGAAGTCGCATGTTTACAACAAAATACCAGAGTGGAAATCTCCCCTTCATGCATTGAAGACACCGATGAAATGCTTGCGAGTATAAAACTTTAGCTAAGTAACTGTTAGCTCTGCTTTTTTGCAGATTTCGACTTCATATTGCCTACAAGACCTATAGAATGAGTTGTAGTAAATAAGTATAAAACTTGACAAGCTGCATCATATTCGTTTGCATTTTCCACACCACCTGACTCAAATTCATCGTTCACTTTTCGACACATATTATTACCGAAATGTTAAGGCTTAATCAAACCATTAGTTCGTAGTTGTTTAGAGCCAAACTTGTGAGCTCACTTCTAGTCGCTCTTTCATGATGTCTTGACACCCACTAAAGCCAGTTTAAAAGAAAGAGTACCTGACTCACTGAAATCAAACATGCAAAAGGCAAACAGTGAAATTATGACGCCATATCATAACAAGATGGCGAAATCGTCGTGTTTTTGCGCAGCACTATAGAGATCCATGTAGAGATATCTTTGTCGGCATAAGACGAATAATTAGTCGTAAACTATGAGCAAGATAACGTCTGCCGGTGCCACCAAAGGGTTTTTTGACCCAACCGGTGTCTGCTTGAATCGAGAGGTATGACAATTATGATTACATACAGTCAAACAAGTTCAAGTAAATAAAATTTGACGTATTCGAAATCAGTGCAGTGCATTCCTTGCAAAAGCAAACTTGGCAACTATGGTAAACGTCAGCAGCGGATGAGTCAAGCATTTTTCTAGTGACATTTTTAAAGTAGTCCCAGAGCTGCAGTATTTCGTTACAGTTTACAGGTGGATAATACTTGTGTGGCAATCAGGAGATACCATTCTTAACGTAAGTAGAGCACCACATTTTGACGAGTGTTACATGGAAATCTAATCTTATCAAGGCACAGATAATCCACGAAATTTCGGAACATGAATAGGTCTTTTGTGTGAACAAGCTTAATTAAAGGAGTATTTGCATATGAGTGACTTAATCTTACTTCGTGGCTTTGACACTTTACGTCCGAAGATCGGTTATATAACACCCCACGAGCTTTTTCGTGCAAACTATATTTATACGACCAATGGTGAGCATTCCAGCCACGACTTTCCATGTACCACGCAATAATTGGAGTTCCAGAAATATGGTTGATGTTATTTACGAACTTTTTGAAAACTAAGAAAAAAGCGTTCGATGGGGGGCTAACATTATTCACCATATTATCAACTACACATTGATATAGGTTTCTGTTTGTCGCATTAAAAAGGATATGAGAAAGAAGCTGTTAGCATGGTTTTGTGACCACAAAATAGCGCGAAAAATGAAGGATCAGGAGGAACAGAACCAGGCGATGACTGCCGACAATACGTGCATTGAGCCAACAAGGCATCTGATTGATGTGTTGGGTTTAGCGTCCCAAACCTACCACGTTATAATTAGTGACGCCGTAGTGGAAGGCTCTGGAAACTTCGGCCACCCAGACTTCTTTAACGTGTATATAAATCTGAGCACACGGGCCTACAGCGTTTTCGCCTCCATCGAAAATCCAGCCGCCGCCGCCAGAATGCGATCCCACGACCTGCGGGTCTAACAACCAAGTACCTTAGCCACTAGCCAACCGCGGTGAGTGAACAAGGTGTCTATAAATAAAGAAATAAAGAAAAAAGCAAAGAAGGAATCTTGTGAAAGATAGAAAGGAAGAAAGAACAAAAAATGAACAAATAAATAAACATAAAAATAGAATATAAACAAGGCCATAAAAAAGAAACAAACAAAACAAGGAGGCAAGAAAGGAAGGAAAGAAGGAAGGAAGAAAGAAAGAAAGAAAAAAACAACGAAAGAAAAAAGAAACAAAGAAAGAAAGACAGAAAGAAAAAAGAAAGTATTGAAGAAAAAAAAAGGAGGCAAAGAGAGAGAATCGCACGTCCAGGACGCACACGCCTTCACTTGCCCTTATTTTAGGTTGGGGAAGACCTCCCCATTTGTTACAGTTAAGTTTTTTGTTTCGCACTCGTCAGGCTCTACCACGTGCATTCGAGGTTAAGTGCAAGAGGTTTCGTTTGTACTAGATTAAGTGTATCGTCTCATTCATTCTTATTAGTTGGCAAACTTCCGAGCACGTGGACACAAAAGTCAGCGTGCAAAATGACTAAGCAGAAATAATGATATAGCATGCAATAAGTATTACTGTAAAAAGCGAACTAAAAGTATATTTTTCTGAGAGTAAATTATTCATCACTCGGAAAAACCCATACAAACACATTAGTTGTAATTTACTCAATCAACTCAACGGGGAGCTTTCAAGCGAGTTTTTTCAATTAAGTACCCATCTTCGATCGTTGTGTTGCCAGCCAGAAGAGCGCTAGTGTTCTGAGTTTCATTTTTCAAAGCACTCCGCTTTTTGGAAGGAAGAACCCTTTTTTTTGAACATTCGTTTTCATTGGTTACTCGAGTTAGATGGACGGTTATTTGCATGAGTCCGAAAGTACGATTGATGGCACAACTCTAAGCAGCGTCCCGTTGGCCCAATCTGTTTTGGCGCGTCTCTCATGATGTACCGAGTAGTATTGAAAATTGGGCAAGTTGGTAACTGTTCATTCTTCAAGGTAAACAGCGCGAAAAACGAAGAAGTAGCACATTTTCATCCACAGATATTATATAGTATTACCTCTATGATATAGTAATAGTATAGTATCACTAAATCAAGATATAAATATTATTACATTTTGTTTTCCACATCTAGCTTCACCCTATTGAGTGGCACTTGTACAGCTTACGAATGAAATCACTAACGTCTCTACCAATAGGGCTGCGACAGGAAAGTGCCTTCCACTGCAGCTAAAGCACCGGAAGTGTAATTCGAAGGCAGTAGGTTGAATTCCACCAATGTAAATGCTGCTTTATTTCCCACATACTTTCACTTCAATTTGCGCAAGGATTGCCACACTAATACCTCAAATATTGTCACCAATGCTTTACTTGCCCTAATGTATGCATTGGTGTTAGACCAGTTACGGTGCTCATCTGGTAACTCGAACGTCGCGGGTTCGACCCCGACCACGGCGGTCGCTGATCGTTGGAGGCAAAATATTTGGGCTCCTACAATGTCCGATGTCAGTGTACTTTAAACACCACGTGGTCAAGATTTCATGAGTCCTCCGCTACAAGCAGTCTCATAATCACATCGTGTTTTAAAGACGATAGTCTTTCTTGGGGACCTTTGATGGAAAAATTTTGCTCTGTCTGTCTGTCTGTACAATTTTCTGTTTGTCCGCCCTAACGATACCTCAAACGGGACCAAACGGCCAACGCTATCCGCAGCGCGCACCAATATTGCTCAAGGTTTAGCGTTCACATTTGTGCGATTGTCAACTAAAAAAGCAATTGTTGCGCATATCTGAGGTGCCATAACAACATGTCTATGTTTTGTATGTCTGCTTTTATACTAGAAGAGGCACACGCAAGTAACTCTAAGGACTAACTCTGAGCTCTAACGCGCTGCGCTGACAGTGCAAGGCGATGCTCAAAAAGGTGTTTCCAACACTTTGCTACTACGGCATGGTGGTAGCACCTGCCCGTCGCTTTGCATTCTACACCTTATCACCTCCGTGACTGGCGCGCATCTTTCTCCGCGGTCGCGCATGCCTTCGTTTTCGAAGATAACTGCCAGATGGCGCTCGTGTCTAACGTGCCTAGATTCACGTGTTCGCCACCGTTACACGCTCGAGGCACTCTAACGCAACGCCTTCAGAATACCATTCATCGATTTTCTTGAGCACAACATCAAATAAACGTTTTGTTCACTCTCTCCAGACGCAAGACTAACGTCTTTCGACGACAATTACAGTGTAACATGTAGATTCGGACCAATTTTTGGCAAGTAAAACTTCAAATAATATTATTATTAGTAGTAGAAGTATAATATTATTTGTATGTGTAACATATTATTATTATTATTATTATTATTTGGTTGCGTGTAACAAAGAAAAGAACCATTTGAAAAATCATTTCTTCCCCTAAATCTTCTAAAAGCATATCGAGGGATGAAAAGACGTTTGATGCGTTCAAACCACACAACAAAACACTATTAAAAGTAGTTATTATGTACCGAGAAGGAGTTCGGTTCACGCGAATAGAGCCTCAACCCTCGCACCGAAATGGTTCTGGTACTGGCGCCGAGAAGCGTTTGTTGTCTGCGCCTTACAGGGCTCGCTGGTGTTTGGTTAGTTCCGGAAGAACTAGGCAGACGAGCTAAACCCAATGAGGACAAAGATTTGTGTACCTCTGTCGCATTCGTTTTTCATAGCACCGTTATTTTGAAAACGTCGACGAGCCATTGTAAACTCATTGCCTCCAGGAACAATTACTGTCATACACTTTAAACTCACTTTAAGCTTCACTCTTCCCCTGAACTATCTTCTATAGCGCGCTATTTTGTTAGGTATGATAGCCTTCCCCCCCCCCCTCGCACACGGTTCGTAATCGGTAGTCTGGAAGTTTAGATGAGAGTTAGTTTTAATTTTTCTACAAGAAAAAATGAAGAAAAGTTCCAGTTTCACCAACCTCATTCACACCAAGGAATGTGGGTGAGGTTCTGTTGCATATGACTGGAAATGGTTCGACGTTTTGTTTTGACACTCACAGAGAGAAACCATGGCACTCTGGATACGGTCGCATTCCGCTCGCCCACACCGAAGGATGTAATGTGTCCTCGAGGAGGCCGATAGAGAGAGAAATGCCGTATGCCTGCTGTTACAGGCGTAATTTGGCATGAACCGTTCCAAGTAATGCCTTCTTTCTCAAAGTGAAGGGACGGGTAGCGAATGGAGGGGTTTGGAAACGCGGCTGTGACGGGTAGACCCTTGAGCGAATACAAGTGCCGCTTTCACGATTCCTGAGCGAACGTCTAATGCGTTTCCACTTCTGTCACCATCTATATATCTTGGCTTCGTTGTCTGTGGCGGACATGACAGAGATATCGCAGGTGCTACAAGAAAAGCAAGATATAGAAAGTGAGAGTGTGAGAGAAGGTACAGTACACACTAAGGAAAAAGAAAAGCTTGCCTCGGAAAATAGAGATGGGTAGAAGTATCGTTGTTTTTTAAAAGACAGAAAAAGTATACCGGGCGGGATAAGCGTGGATAAGTGACAAATAAAGTGACAAATAAGTGACAAATAAGTGACAAATAAGTGACAAATAAGTAACAAATAAGTGACAAATAAAATGTGACAAATAAAGCTCAGGCAGCGTGCAAACGAGCACGGGGACGCAAAACACAAGCGCACTTTCGGAAGCATTTCGATTTTCTTCAATTGCCACAAAGCTCAAATCGGGGTTGGAAAATTCAAACACACCCTCTCCGAGTAAATGTTTGTTCAGCAAACGAACGTCGAGCGAAAACGGAGCCGTGCCAGCGCAATGCTGAAGAAGGAAACAGAAAAGAGAAAACTGTGTCGAAAAATGGAGACTCAGGAGAAACAAGAGGGAGAAACGTCCAGCTGCACGCGTTTGCATGATGGAAGTGTGCTTGAGTATTCTAGAATCAATGAAAGGCTTACTTTCACTCAGTACAGAACATGGGGATAACGCATAGTCAGGTCTGGCTTTAAAAAATTTTGGCTTATTGCCTTTAATTTCCTTTGCTTTGTCTTGCAGCAAGGTGTAACAATGTACAGGCTGGTTCAACATATTTAAGGCAGTAACGCAGAAAATGAGAAACACGCACAAAATCAAGTAGGCAATTGTTTGGCTACGCCTGTCAGTTATGTTCCCGACTTTTTTTTAAGATCTTGCTTTTTAAGCTCGCGCCCTGTCATGCGGCCGCCCTCGTGTGCACCAGTGTTGCAAGTGTACACTTCTCTAGTGGCCACTACTGTCACCTCTATGGTGATTCCAATATTGTTCACTAGAACACGCGCCGCCACCAAGGCATCCGTTTTTGATGAACCGCGTGCTCACCTCCCCGCAACTAGGTCACCTTTGTTCTCGTCGCTTAATAGGCACGGCAGCGTGTGACAAGTTCCTACGATGAGTGTTATGCCAGGTTACCGTTATCCTCTCAAGCGCCTTCACCTGCCTGCCCTCAACCCCGTTGAAGAACGCCTGATAGCTCCTCGTCTTCCACTTATGAGCGTTAGGCGTTTGGCGCATGGCAGTGGCCAGTATGGCAAAAAGCGGCAGGTGGTTAACGTGCCGATCAACGTGGCCAACACAGGGCAGGGGAGACCGTGAAACGTGCCATACAACGCTACCTTTTACGTACACATTATGCGTATGTTTAGGCATGTCTTCACCACCCCCATCGTCATCGCCGCTGTCATCAGCGTCCTCAAGCGATGATTGATTGATATGTGGGGTTTAACGTCCCAAAGCCACCATATGTTTATGAGAGACACCGTAGTGGAGGGCTCCGGAAATTTCGACCACCTCGGGTTCTTTAACGTGCACCCAAATCTGAGCACACGGGCCTACAACATTTCCGCCTCCATCAGAAATGCAGCCACTGCAGCCAGGATTAGAGCCCGCGACCTGCGGGTCAGCAGCCGAGTACCTTAGCCACTAGACCACCGCGACGGGGCCTCAAGCGATGATAGAAGCACTGAGAAATATCAATTGACTGCGTGGCGAAACATTTTTGTTTCAATCTTCTTCATTAAATCGGTGCCGGAGCGAGCAGCGACCAGGAGGCAGCTGGAGGCGCACGCTTCGACCCCTCTGGCTGGCAGGACATGTTCCAATTACGCATATGAATGCTGCATGCATGTTACTTGTTCGCAATGATCGTAGCTTTGAACGTGCTCATGACTTTGCGGCTTCTTGTTCGACAAATTACCCGACTGAGAGGCAAAACTAAAACGCAAGATCCAAGTGAACGCGCAGCACGAACCAAGCAAAGCAAAATAAGTTAAGTGGTTGCGCAGCCAGTCTAGGCATCGCCACTAGACGGTGCAAGTAGGTGCCACGAAGGCAACACTAAAGCTTTCGACGTCATCGTTGCCCGATCATAGTGTACTCAGTGCCTTAGACGTGGCCTTGACCCACTGGACGCTCCTTGCGTTCGAATTAGAATAACTTAACGTAACGGACGCCATTCATACTTCGCCAAACAACTTCATGCATACAAAACAATGATATAAACACCATATCTCGAGTTTGATATTTGATGTCACTGCTCATTTAATATATGCATTTCCACAGCAATAGTCAATAGCAATATTTCTCCGAAATTGCCACTTTCGCTCTGTTTATTGGGCCCACTCAGATGTATCGAAGCCAAAATATTTTGATTTATATATAAAAACGCAACGTGCATTTACAAGAGCTACTTGTAAATGCTGAGTGGACAATGAAAAAATTGTAGATGCTGGTTTAAAATAATAAGAAACATACGACAAGCCATACAATTTGATGAGGCTCGCGGGATTTGCGATAAAAGAAACGTAAACGAAAACACTTGAAGAAGGAAACATCAATGGATGGTTATGAAAAGTGATGATGCTAGGGGTCATGCTAAAGCCACATCTGCGAAGGACGTGATAAAGTATGAAGCGAGTAAAAATCAAGACAGAGAAGAGCAATAGCAATAAATATACAAACAAATCGTTGTAGGTTAACACAACTGTGCAACCACGCCATCTCTTGTGTGACAGGGCTTGCAATGTTGAGTGTTTCTGTAAAAGCTGTTTCTGTGAAGCTTTGCAATTTTTTTCTTCCATAATTTACCATCAGTAATGAGTAATGATATTGCAATTTGGCGGGGGTATTATCGCGGTACGCAAGGTGGACTTGAAAGAGGCCGTATAGGAGTATAAGTGTAATGGTATACAACACATTTATAAACAATAAAATGTTCAATAGAGCTAGCTTTAACATAAATAAGATATGTGGGAGGCAAACAGTCGTTCATAACTTGCCTTCTTAGCACCACGTGCTGGAGAGTTTGTATTGCCATTGCACATGGGTAGCCTATAATCTCTAGCGCCTGCCACCGTTAGTCTGACACATGAGTATACAGTGAAATCTGCAGTGAAGTCCCACCTCAGTTTCCGGTAGTGCAGACGCCGACATAAAATATGCTAGACTTGGCAGCCCCATCCCCTCCCCACCAGTATCTTTCTTGCTTCACTACCGCCGACTTCCAAGCCGTTCTAAAATGCGTTCGTGGTCGCTATGCATTTCATATACACTTTTTGCAGTGTGCCTCAGTTCCTTCCAAAGCAAGTAGGTGGCACGCTTTGCGGCGGTTCTCTTCAAAAGAGTTACCTTCGTTGGGATGTCATAACTCAAGAACGTTCGTTCCGGAACACCCGTGGCAAGCATTTTCTGAAGCGTTCCTGATGTTGCGCTGCTGCCACAAATGGTGAAGAATGCCCCTCAAACTCGTATGGTCCTCGGGCGGTTTCTTGCATTTTGCCCTTGGATGCCCCCACATCTCCACCCGTGGAAGCAGCACAGCTCCGTACACACTCCTCAAAACATACGCGACGTATTTTAAGCTTTCCAGGCTCTCTATTGTCCGTAGTATCCGACTAGGTACCGTCTTTTGCTGCTACGCACTAAAGACACATTAAAGAAGTCCTTACATGACGGTCCACGTGAAACAAGGAAAAGTTCACAAAAGGACGCTACAGCATGCCTCATATTATTATCGTCATTTCAGCGCTAAAGGTAGCATATGTTGACCTCTTAAAAAATTTTGACGCCGCCATAGATTTGAGTTTATAGCTTATTTGGCTTCCTTTACTACCTTTTAGATGACTAGATGGTGACGACTCCACTCCTCCGATTCACCTGCATCGTGCGCACGCCTATCTCAGCCTGCATTTGAGTGATTTGACACCCGCATGCCATTACCGGGGATGCGTGTGTGAATAGCGGTTGTGTAAGCGCGTTCAAGTGTGTTATGTGTAGCTGTAACCCTCTGTTCGGGCGAACACGTTGAGTTCATTGACGACTTGTGGACACGATATGCATAAAAATTCGTCTTTGTGGAACGTTGAAAAAAAGGTATTCGATAAGCAGACCTGTAGAAAGTAAAATACAATAAAGTTTGGGGACAAAAGTTCTAGGGGAGAAATGTAAGCGATTGCCCACTCTTGGTTTTGATCTTTGAGTGAACGCTGAAAATTGAATACTCTCGGTACCGTCCAAAAGTGACACACACGCAGTGATGAATGTTTTAGTTCGAGACAGGGTAGGGTGATTCGCAACAATTTCCATCGTCTAAGCCTCCCGACTGTGCTGGCATTTCAATCAGACACCTCTAGCACCAATGGTAGCCAACGTGAACGGCGTCGCCGCTTCATATGATGATGGTGAATCGCACGGCTACGTCACTATCCTCCGATCAGAAGAAACAACTGCTGAATAAGAGCAAAAGACGCAAAAAAGCGTTGTATTCTCACTATTTTTTTCGTCTTCTTGGTAGCATGTGCCTCTCAATGATTTTCTTTTGGAGATTTTCCGGCCGACCTCACTACCTTTCTGCATATAAATTCTCTCTCTCTCTCTTCTTATGGAGAGCACTGCAAGAGTAGAAATTTGTTCTATATAGACAAAGTTTGAAAGGTGCTAACAAGGTCAAGTCTTATTGAAGCGTTGCTTTCCAAAGCGCACGCCTAGGTTCAGTAAAAATGTTTTCACACACACACACACACACACACACACACACACACACACACACACACACGCACGCACGCACGCACACACACACACACACACACACACACACACGCACACACACACACAGAGAGAGAGAGAGAGGCGTGCACAATATAAGCATAATTGCCCTGTCCGGGATTGTTTTGTTCAAAGGGAATGAAGGATTTTATCTAGAAAGGCTAGCAAGGCCAGGCCCATAGGGTGTAACGGACATCTTGCGTAATGGGCTATAAAACGACTCATACTCTTGAACTCCTCCACGAATGAATCTTTCTGATACTGTCTTAATATTCAAACCGCTAACATCCTAGTATATAATTACGTTTTCGTGTACGTTTTACCTCCAGTTTGATTATGGGGAGATCGTCGGCTCTAAAAAAGCATACCTGCTTTATTAGGAGGAGGAGGAAGTCTTTATTGGGTGAGTGAGCATGGGTCCTTTACGGACTCTGGGCCCCCACACGGTCATCACATTGCGCATACGTATGCAGACGACGCAGGAACGGGTACTGGCACACTGCTTCACACAGCGGAGCTGTTCATCTAGATCCTGTGACGCAAGGAGGGTCTCTTATGTGCTGATGTTTTCATCTATGGAGTTAAGTAATGTTAACCATGGGCCTGGTGTTTTCAGTAATGGAGTTAAGTGCAGTGTCTAGGGCTGGTTATAGATAATGAATGTGAGCTTTATACCAAAGTGTGTCTGCTATTATTGGCTAGTGATGCCCAACATGCGATGGTGTTGGCAAAATAATGGCTAAGTGTCAGCTATCTTTAGGTTAAATCCGCTGAGCGTTGTAGTTATAACTAATGATCTCGCACTGTGTGACTACTTAATATGGGAGCGTTTCCGTCATGTTTATTTTGCTTTAGTGAGTTCAGCGACTTGAACAGAATGATTTGCGAAGTGTTCTGGAGAAAGAGAAAGTTATTTCAATGCAGATCTGGAGATGTTGGTCCGGATTTTCGCCTGACATGTATTTATCACTGTATATCATAGTCATCACCCCGTACCTGAAAGTGTTCTTTAGTTTAGCAGCGTATCACTTTACTTCATCACCTAGTACAAAAATACACATGTGTGGATGGGCATGATGGGAAAAATAATTTCTGAAAGGCAGCTTCACCAACCCCATCACGCATAAACACAAAAACACTGCAATGGAGAAGCACCGAGCAGTGTTACTGCAAACGTCGCTATTGTAGCACATACATCTCCGGTTAAAATGGCATATTTTTTGAAGGTTTTCACTTCGACGGGGATGCCAGTACTCCCGTATGGGAAGAAAAAAATTGCCCGCAGCTTCCCTCGGGGGAACACTGAGGAGGATGTGGAGCATATAATTGGTTAACGGGGTGTTAAAGTGCGACTTACTTGGGTCGATGGCTAAATTGGTTAACGTGGTTGTAGGAGGGGGTGTTAAATGAGTGAACACGTACACACGTATGCGAAAGGGCGGCGCTGGTCGAAGGGACGTGGATCATTGTGTTTGTGGATTCGTTGGAATTCATTTCACCGCGACCTTGGGCGTCGACGCGCCGTACAAACCAACCGACGAGCGGCAACTGAGCGAGCGAGCACCGACCTTGAGTATATATACAGCGCGACGGCGCATGCACTGTCAGCTGTCGAATGTTCGAGAAGGGGGAGAAGCGCAACGGCGCATGCGCGCGCGTCAGCTGCCGATGTTCTCGAAGCGTGACGGCGCATGCGCGCTACATTATACAGCTAGCGAATGTTCGTGAAGAGGAGAAGCGCACGCGGTGTGTAGAGGAGGAAGGGTGCACAGATGGTGGAGGAGTGAAGCGCGCGCGGTGTGTAGAGGAGGAAGGGATGCACAGATGGTGGAAGAAGGAGGAGGAAGCTTGCGGACGGCGCCGCACTACAAGCCTCGAGTATTAGATGCTCCGCATCTAAAACTCGGCAGCGTAATCGAGATATAAGCGGGAAAAAGGGTAGACAGGGCAAACGAGGGTGCACTGCCGATCCATTACGTTTGGAGCAGCGCCTAAAAAGAGAAGAGGGAACCATTGAAGCCGGAGACTACAAGAAACTCCACTCCGTGTCTTATGTTTGAAGCGTTTAAGCTAAAGCCACAGTCCACCGCCACAGTCCTCAGTCGAGCGTACCCTTAAGTGGATGTAGCACAGGAGACAACGCCTTGCTGAAACCGACACTTGTGAAGCCTCAAAGAAGCTCCTTTTTCTTTACTCTTACTTTTCATGAGAAGACTTCAATTCGTAGCTTTCACCCCGTCAGTATGTGTGCACTAGGCAAACTGCGTGACGCGTTTAGGGCGCTTTTGTTGAGAACGACTTCGTATTCTCACGTCAGTGTGGTGTAAAAACTGCCGCGGAGGAGGCGCTCCAGGGCACTTGTAGTGGTTCATACTCGGGTTGCGGGAAAGCTCTGGATCGCGGAGATTTTTTTTCTTGTCGCCATTTCCGAACCTCGTCTGGTACACTACATGCGATATACCCTGAGAACTATACGGATGACGCGTGTCCCGCGTGAGGAGAACAGTTGACGTTAAAACGCATGCTCTACGGGGCCTTCAATCAAACCCAGATACTTACATGGCCAGGTAGGAGGCAGCCATTCACAGCCCTTTCCAGGCCGACCTGTTTTGGGCTGTCCAGCAGGCGCGCGAAGCGGCCGACAGGCTTGGCTCGGTGGCCTCGACGTGGGAGTTGCCCACTGCGCGCTGAAGCGCGTTCCGTAGGAGCCCAATAAACTTATTTCAATCAATAAGTCACCTTCTGAATCACGTGTCTGAACGTTTACTGCTTTGCCGCAATAGCTGAGCCCCCATAAAACGTCTTGAAGGTGCCGCAAGGTGTACTATCCGCACCAAATGAAACTTGAACAGTTGAGCGCGTGTTCCAAGCATTAGAAAGAGTATATTGTTCGCCGTACAGTCATCACCATTGACAGGCGTGCGCATCCGGTTTGGCAGCACTGAGCGATCCACCAAGAGTGCGTTATCTTCGTTTCTGCTCTAGTTTTGGTATGGTGACAATGGTGGAAATCGTGGGCATGCCGAGCACTTTTGATCGTATCACTCGCAATTCCTTGCTTTTACTGCAGCGTCGCAGAGTAATCGGTGTCTTGGCACGATAAAACAAAACGACCAACATAATCGGTTTGCGGTTAATTTTTCAAACGATCATCGTATATCGTTCGCCAGTGCCGCTTCGCCTGTACCCTTCTTTCAGAGACCGACGCAAAACGCATCACTCTAACTGGAAATTCCGAACGTTTCGTCGGAAGAGAGAGCGCAAATTATTAAGTATGAATACACTTAATAAGCGACCCCAAACCATCCACCGCCGTCGGCGGCGTCCGCAGTCTTCCCTCTATCTTTAAAAGAAAGAGGACTTGGCGGGCTGCAGCGCGACGCTCTACCGAATAAGCCACGGACGCGACGCTGATATCGGTGTCAGTAACGCGCCTTATACCCTCTCCCCCTTCGCTCACTCCTTCACTCTCCTCGCTCGCTGCAGCTGCGCGTGCACCCCTCTCTCTCGCATGCCCGCCTTCTCTCTCAGTCTACAGTCGAGAGCGGGTCGTGAGATGGAGTAAAGTTAAAATCCATTGGCATTCGCCAGTGAGTTAACGTAAACTCCCCCGTGTGATCAAATTGCGATTCCCAGGAACCATTACACCATAAAGGCACCATAGTGTGATTAATAAATATAATAGTGCGAATTATTAAATACCCTTCATAGCATCACCCCGTGTATTCGCACTTAACCATGTTCACCCTCGGCGAAATGCTTGGGAGTTTTTTGCTTTAGCGGCATGAAGTGAAACAGCGTGAAATTGCGAGCATTGTAAACCGAGTTTTGTCTACTATAAATAGAATTACCCAGTGGCTAATAGAATTTTATGATGATGAACTCCGTGATGACAAACCGTGCTACAATAGTCGCTTTGGGCTGTAGTAGTTTAACCTCTGTTTTTTTATTTTGTTCCTTTCAAATAACATATATAATGAAACACAAGCAGAAATATTGCACTAAAGGTATCGCGCAGTGCTGCCACACCGGATGTGCAGGCCTGTCTCTGCCAATGACTGGTCGATGGCGCGCACTATGCCATTGATAAGGCTTGTGCCACGCACTCCGTTGTTCGCGTTTCATTTGATGCCAATAGTACATCGTAGTTAGCTGTGAATCTCGAAGAGTACCCTCCGCACGAAAGGGCGCTGCTTGACGAGTAAAGATCCAATTACTTATTCACTTTTTGCCACCTTCTTCAGCCACGTGTTGTCAGTGTGGCACCAGGAAAGCTAGCTAATTGATTTCAGCGAATTAGTGAAAGAGCCGTTCTACAGTAAAGTGTATTAATTGACTGATTTGCAAACACAGCTGTTAATAAATCACTCGGCAGAGAGAGCACAAAGCATTCTTCCAAATTAGCTGACCAGCGCAAAAAGAACACAGGCAGTGCGAGAAGTTAGAACAATACAACACCTTTCTGCATTATTGCCCTAGCATTTTTAGCATGTATTCTTGATAAGTAGTATGTGCAAAAGCTGTCAAAAGTGTGTACTTAGTTATGCCAAACGCTTGTTTGATAAAGAAGAGCCGGAACACTAGGGGCTCATACATCCCCACCCCCACCCCCAATATTCTTCCATTTATGTGTGTAAATCTGCATGCACAGATGCAAACAACGTATGTACACATTAAAAGACGTTCTCTAACTTCGGGTGTTAACAGTTCAATCAATAAATAGCTTCATCGTCAAAATTATTCCTATTTTTGTTATCATATTCATCAGAATTATTGTACCCACTGTAGGACAAAGATATCTGCCATGTTCCACCGGTCAGCTCAGTGCTGTGCTTGCTGCTGCTGTGTTACACCTGCATGTGCATATTCTCACCGACCGACCACACTTACAAGACAAGAATAGAGCACATTGGGTCCGACAAGAAATGAGTGCTTAGGACATCTTTGTCGAAATCAAGAAAAATAAATGAGCATGTGCAAGGCATGTAGTGCGTAGGCAGGATAACAGGTGGTCATTAAGAATAACATAGTGGATTCCATGATGAGGCAAACGTGTGAGGGGGAGGCCGAAAGTTACCATGGGCAGAAGCGATTGAGTTGTTTTTTTTGTTATATGCAGCTTAATCTCCTAAAAACAGGCACTCTGGTGACTCAGTGTAAGTCAGGTTTCATCCGCTAATAAATACCAGTAAGCCACGCTTAGCGGCAAAATAATCTTACCATATCTACCGTCAAGCTTGAACGATATCAGCTTCTTAAAACCAAAGGCACACTCGTATAACGACATAAAAGAATGGATTCGCGTGAGCATCAGCGATGTTACGAAACCAGAATTCTTGATTTTTTTGCTTCCTTTAAAAGGTTTTTCTTTCAAATGTTTACTCAATGCAAGATGGTTATACCCGGTGTGTGAATCTATGTAACACTTTTTAATACCTTTGATGATTATTATTGGTAATTTGCTGCAAAAAAAGAAGCCAAGACCACCCCAGGTGGTCGAAATTTCCAGACCCTTCCACTACAGCGTCTCTCCTAATCATATGGTGGGTTGAGACCTTGAACCCCGCATATCAATTGAATAAGAAGCCAGGTCCAGCTAAATGAGTCATCTCCTATACGTGACACTTAAAATGCAAAACAAATAATCTCAAGAACCACATGCTCTTTTTCAAAATACATCACATTTTATCTCCAAGGGGGTGATCGTCATTGTTAAAAAATTCGGCAGATCCCACGTACTTGGGGAATCGAAGTTATGCAAAGCATGACCCGCAAGGTGCCCGGGTTGCAATTTTTTTATTAAGCCACACGTAATGTGCATACGCTAAATATATGTACAAATTTTGCATGCACAGACATATGTTGAAGAGATGCAGATATTTATATGACCATTTGTTTGCGTTTGCGCAACGATGCCAACTGCAACATGCGTACAAGCAACCCCAGAAGCTGGTATGAAGGGCTGGTGCTCGCGAGGATGCTGGCCCTGAACACTGCTTCATAAATGAACTTCAGAGCATGGCAAGTAATCACATTTTAGTTTAACACGACGTGACGGCTGTATCAAATGAGCTCATATGTTATATATGTAAAATGGGGTCGGCAGCATTGCAACCACTATTGATGTTTCACAAAGATTAGCGTCTAGTTGAAGAGTGATTCCGAGATCTGGCGTAGGTATGTGGCAAAATTTCCACGCGGAATGCTTGGGGTTTGATTCCAGCTGGGACCATGACATTTATTCTTTGCATTCCTCGGATGGACGCTACCAATGTCGGGTATTTCTTAACAATCGTGCGTTAAAAATGTCCACGTGTGTTCTCGTCGTTTTTGGGCAGATACTATGTGTGAATCATTTGTGGCACATGCCCGCATACCAGCGGCAAATATGAGGCTGTCGGTATGTGCCACCGTCTGGCGGGAAGGGTTCGACGACGTACGCGAAGGGATTGTGACAATATTTATGTGTTGACCAGCGCGTCATATTCGTCAAACCACATTTTACCCTCCCATGCTAATTTTGGTTCACGCCAAGCTAAGAGGGTGACCAAGAAAGCACCGAAACGTAAGCGGCTAGACAGACAGACAGACAGACAGACAGACAGACAGACAGACAGACAGACATATAGATAGACAGATAGATAGATAGATAGATAGATAGATAGATAGATAGATAGATAGATAGATAGATAGATAGATAGATAGATAGATAGACAGATAGATAGATAGACAGATAGATAGATAGATAGATAGATAGATAGATAGATAGATAGATAGATAGATAGATAGATAGATAGATAGATAGATAGATAGATAGATAGATAGATAGATAGATAGATAGATAGATAGATAGATAGATAGATAGATAGATAGATAGATAGATAGATAGATAGATAGATAGATAGATAGATAGATAGATAGATAGATAGATAGATAGATAGATAGATAGATAGATAGATAGATAGATAGATAGATAGATAGATTAACACGCTCAAAGTCGCGGAAGTTTCCCAAGAATTGATTTACATTAAAAAAATTGTTTGAGAAAGCAGGCGTTCATCAGCAGCGTCTTAAAGCGGGTGAACCTCTGGTTGGGTAGTTAAGGAAGAATATGCCGGACAAACGCTCATTTCATTATGTGGTAAGAATTGTGAAGACCGCGAGGTAATTGCCGTAGTTCAATGCAATAGGGCACACAGCACCTGACACCTTCGGCTTCGCGAACCAAGCGGAAAAAAGCGGACGGTGTTTCGACTAGATTCATCGTTAAATCCGAAAAGAAACGCAAAAGTTACAGGTCGAACAAAGAGAGAGAACACGCAATTCACATACGCTCTTTTCTGCGTCACACTTCACGAATTCGGCCAGCCGCGTATGGCATCACCAGCGAGTCATGGCCGAATGAATTACGTAGCAGATGCTTCGTTATATATATGGGTGCCGGTCTTTTGTAAGCATTGTTTTGAAGCAGATGTAATACACATATAGGTAGCGTCCACAGTGCCACTTCACGCTTTAATAAACTCACTATTAGGTGCGCTATAACACGTGGGAATGAAGCCAGAAAAAAGCCTCGAGTGAGTGGCGTATCGGTCGGCACTATGCCAAGTGGAAGTAGCTCATCTTTCCGGCGCATTATCTGGCGGTGAGGGTGCTGTTGTGCCAGTGAGTCCATACCGAACTGCATTGCTTCCACAAAGTATTCAAGCTGGTATCGTCTGGAGCAAGTAGCGTCAACATCGATAGACTGGTTGATGCAACCAGCGTCAGAACCAGCGATCTAGCCAGGCTGATGCAATCAACGGCATCTTTTTAGGTGCATCCTGCGCTACGCGCGCCAAGCCCCCTAACCCACGTGTACGATTGCAGCCAGTTTGATGCAAGGAATCCACAGGGCTTATAAAAGAACTAAGTGGCGCGAATACAAAGAAAGAGCGGTTGAAGAAATCCCAGGTCATTGTCGCACCTCAGTGCGAGCTCGATAAACTGTCGACCTCAGTGCCGAATATATAACGCCTCTGTCTACTCTGTACATAAATGTTGGCTCAACTCAACATTGCCTTGTTCGCTCCACCCATCAGCTCTGCGCAGATACAGCCGTGAGCTAAGACACGCGATACCGAAAAGTGGTTTGGTGGGCTCCGATGATATGAGGCACAGCTCGATGCGTTGCTTGAATAAGATGCCTTGCTGGAGCGTTTGTACACAGTGGTGGCTGCAAGAAGACTAATTTTTTATAGCAAAAAGCAAAGAGGGAAGTCTACAACTGGAATTTATGAAAGATGCCACGCTTGGTGCTTTTGCGAGCATGAGAATAATAGGTTGTACGTATATTTGTTTAATCTTCGTACTTATGGTTCAGTGCGTGTTCGTGTGGCTTGGAGCTGTTTTGTCACAAAACGAATACTGGCGAATGTACAGCGGTTGCGCTTCACCGCCTTAATTTTTCAGGCTTACCATTTCTAATCGGGTCACAAAGCTCCAAAGGGTTCATTCTTTCCTTATAAACGAAACCGAAAGACAACAATAAACCAAGCCACAAGTGCGATTCGCTGCCCGCAAGTGTGAAGAGCAGACAAATGCGTGTATTACCCACCATTCCGATGGTCGCTGAACGATCGCAGCGCCAAAGTACCTTCGTGTAATTTTAGGAAACTCTATGGCAAAAGAAACGCTTGCATACATCGTTGCCAGGCGTTGTTCTATTGATGGTTCACAAGGTTGTTCTGTCGACTGCCTGTTGCAAAGGTTAAACTAAATATATTGCTAACGTGCATGACACAAGCACCTTGATATTGCCCCGCGTGTTTTTTATTTCCACTTTTGCTCGATTCGGTTTTTGCTCACAAAGCCTGGGTCAGGATTCCTCAGTGCAAAGTGATCATCAATGTTCGGGAACGCCCCGCCGCGGTGGTCTAGTGGCTTAGGTACTCGGCTGCTGACCCGCAGGTCGCGGGTTCGATTCCCGGCTGCGGCGGCTGCATTTCCGATGGAGGCGGAAATGTTGTACGCCCGTGTGCTCAGATTTGGGCGCACGTTAAAGAACCCCAGGTGGTCGAAATTTCCGGAGCCCTCCACTACGGCGTCTCTCATATTCATATGGTGGTTTTGGGACGTTAAACCCCACAAAAATCAATCAATCAATGTTCGGGAACGTTCGCGATTATTGTAGATTGTTTTGTTGAGATAGCCCACAGGACACGAACACTCGAGATTATTCCAGAGCTTGTCGGAAGACCAGTAATAAGGCTGGAATATTCAACGACACATGTATAAATGCCACCGCGCATCGCCGCTTGTCAGATGAATGATGACAGACGCCCCGTTCGCCGATACATGTGTACGTGTGTTGCTGCAATCTGACATTCAGTTTCTTGGTCTCAAGTTCAGCCGAATAAAACGTTTCTTGTGAACAATGAGTGTGCTCCCTTCGTTCTGGTCGTGAGCCCGTGACAATATTGACACATATCATTTATGAACCACCCGCAGTGGCACGTACACATCTGAAAGCGAAAAAGAACATGTTTGCTGCTCTGGTTCTAGAGCAGACACTGACTCTTGGCATTCTCCCTATTTTCACCATAAGACAATTCATACCCTATATGTCGTTTTATTCCTTTGTTCTTTTTAATGGCTTGAAGGTACGCAGATTAGTGCGTTGTTCATTTACGATAGATGCTTGTTCGTTTTTTTTTTTCATTAGCCTTTCGCTGGTACTACTCTCAAGCTGTACTCACTATAAATTTCAGTCACACCTCCGTCTCGCGTGCTGCTCTTCTTAAGAAAAGAACGGCGTGCTCACGTCCTACAGCATGATTTTGTGACATGTAGGTCCAACATATTTTTGCAATGGCACATGAAACGCGGCACGAATTTCGTAGGCAAATAGCGTTTAGGTGCCTGTTTATGGCATCATCTATGTTTATCGCATCACTTGTTTAACAGTCATCTATGAAAACTTATCGTTGCTTTTCACTTCGCCAGGGTCGCCAGCCTGCACTGCATGTTAGCCAGCGTGACGCCTTATCCTCGAAATCTAAAGATTGCGCTGAATACCACGAGTCTGGATTCTGCATGTAAAGACACCTCCCACGACAATAGCTGCTTCCACGAAGTCGCTTTAACAGCTTATATGAGCCGTTTTACGGCTATGCGTGGTGCCATGAAACCAAGAACCGGCGCGATGTTGAAACTGCCCGTGCGGAGAGGATTCGCTCCTTGCGGATCGACCGTAAGATTTTACTGCTGCGGTGAGGCACAGAGGACGCTGCCTCCTAATGGAACAGCTTGATAAAAGTTGCTTGATGTGAACTTCAGCTTGCCAGAACCTCCACTCGTGCGGGATGGTTCACCTACTAAACATTTTTTTTCTTTCCTGTCTCTCCTTTTTCCCCAGAGTTGGTTGCCCGCGTTGCGCAATAAAAGCTCCGAAAAGACGTCTCGCTTCGTTATGAAAGTGCCAGCGAACTGCAGTGAAGTCGATTCAGGTTTCTCAGACGAGCTCCAACTGCGCTGTTCGCAAGGCATTCACGTCTCAAGGGTGACGCAAGGAGCATTGTATACAGTATCATATACTGTTAGAGGTAGCAATCGAGTGAGCACCTTTCATACGCCTGTACGTCTGTGAATGTACGTGTGTGTTTGAAAAGCACCTCAACGTGGCCATGTTATCTCCTGCACCATGTCGTTATAGCAAAATGCTGTGCGACACCTAGAGCTATCCGGCTTGGTCATTAACAAGACTGGGGAACTCGGCTAAGCATGATGCAACTTCGCCTCAATGGTTGGAGGGACGGTATATTAAATACATAAAAGCTTGTCCCGCACATAGCCACGTATTAGATTGAAAAAGGAAACAACCCAACAAAAATGCTTCGATAAGTAGTAAATCCGAAAGCTAAACGTGAGCTAGCCATGAACGTGACATCTTTAACAGCCCCCATTTGTTCAGAAAAGAAAAAAATTCCTTATCAGTTAACCGACTTTTCACGATCTTCATCGCAAAGAAACGTAGTCGGAGGGGTATTTTAAAAATAAGTGTTGCTCTTCGTTGCGCCGCTTTTATCAGCACCGGCAAAAAAGAAAATGAGCAAACAAACCAACAAACCCACAACAAACAGTAAAGAAAGCGTAATAATAATGTAACATATACACCTTGCCAACGCAAGGACGGATCAGATCCGTTCTGGGACGCTGCAGATGAATACCCAAAACTACCGTCCCAGCGCAGGTGCCTTCTTGGTCGGTCCCGCAAGTTAATAACATCCCCGAGGGGATTATTATAGCGCCGAGCGAGCCTTTTCTGACAAGGTGCGTAGGTATCGAAGTTTTATTTAAATTCAATCCAGGTACTTTCCCTCTGAGGGTTTCTTCAAAGCAAGTGGAGAACGAGCCCCAAGTATCTATGTCATTCTTACATAAGTGTTAGACTGAAAAAGGAAAGAATCCAACCAAGCTACTTCGATAGGTAGTGAAGCAGAAAGCTAAACTGCAAACTCGACGCTTATACAAGCACACATGTTATCATACTGGTCGTGAGGGGTGCGACTCTCGAATCAGGCACTGGGAAACCAATTGGCAACCCTGGACTAGGCCCGGCAAGGCGCTCTAGCCAGTGGAGTTCTGGACGAAGGGCCCCAACAACTTCAGTTACTGGCAGTACAAATAAACGTTTATTCTCTCTAAACGCTAGTGAAGTGTTTTTTTTATTATTAAATGCATGTAAGGAGAGGTTTGTGCCAATGCGAGTGAAGTATTCTTTCAAAATTCCTGTGCGTGTACTTCACTTTGCTTCACTTCTGGACTTCTACTCACTCTTCATTTCTACTTACACAATCACGCGCGTGCCGCTTCGCAAACAAACTTTCATTCATGATTAGCTCCGAATCCTTCTTTCTTGTTTGCCTTCATATTTGTTCATTCATTATATAGTTGGCTTCATTTATATAGTTGGCTTTCTTAGAAGAGTGTGTCCAAAAATAGTGAAATAATATCGATTCAACAAAAACGCTAATGTAGCACCACTTAGTCACAAGAATGAACTGCAAGATTGCGAAAAGCGCTTGTTGCATGCCTCTGCTTTTAAACAGGCTTTACAACAAAACACGCGCTGCATCCAAACATTACGCTACGACGCCCACATGGAAGCCGGTGACTAAACGGAACAGACAGTGATACGAAGAAATGGCAGATCTCACGTACAGTGAGAATCGATAATATGCGAAGCACTAATAAGAAATGTTGATATGTCACTTTAAAACCAGCACGAAGTTACGACGTGAACGTAAGTGATGACGTACATGACTTTCGTGTCTTGATTATCATGTTTGAATGCGTCATTTACATTCGCCATCTAATCACGTCACGTGATACCAAATTCAGTATATGTGGAGCTAGCGAAATGGCCGCGAGCACGCGATCAGCGTGGTATGTTGTCATGTTCTTACATGACACGAGTGTCAGGATTACCGCGTTAGAAACAGTCGTACATGTCGTCATCTATTGTCGTCACGTAACAACAAATATTGTATATGTGGAGCTAGCAAAATGGCCGCGCGTGCATCATGAAGGGCCCAATTTACTACAATGTAGCGTTGACGCGCAGTGACTCTGCGTTACCAAAGCGTGAGCACTCTGTATACAGTCTGACACCAGGCGCCACCAGCACGACCAGCGTCTGTGGGCGCGGCCCGAAGGCAACGACGCGAAAAGCGACATCCTGCATTTCGCGCTGAACGTTACTTAGACAACTCTACGTCTTTCTCTTTTCGTGACGAAGGGACGCCAGATCGCACTAAAACGCGCATGCGTCAAAGCAACGCAGAGCGGTGCGCGCCTGCAAGTATATGGCAGGAACGGCGCCTGGCGTGGCAACACCTGCGTGACGCGACGAAATGAACGCCGGCGAGCACGCGCACCGTGTCACGTCGAAATGTATTGGCGCCTTGACTGTGGCATGTAGTCATGTTCTCACAAGGCATGCTTCTCATCATTATCATATTTGCACCAATTACATACCTTTGTTATCACTTGGCGTCACGTAATACCAAATTTGGCATATGTGAATCTAGCGAAACGGCCGCGATCGAATTATGGGTGTGGCATGTAGTCAGGTTGTTAAATGACACGTATGTCGTGATTATCATGTTTGGATGTGTCATTTACCTATGGCGTTCAATCGCGTCGTGTAATACAGAGTGTGGTAAATGTGAAACTAGCGAAACGGCCACGAGCGCATCATGAGCGTAGCATGTAGTGGTGTTACTACATGACGCGCATCTCATGTTTACTTTGTTTCCACTAGTGTCATACCTTCATCCCCTACTCACGCCCCGTAATACCGGATTTGGTATATGTGACGCTAGCGAAACAGCCACGAACGCATCATGAGCGTGGCATAAAGTCGTCTTGCTACATGACATGCATGTCATGATTTTCATGCTAGGATCTGTCGCTTGTGTTCGCCATGCAATCATGCCATACCGTACCAATTTTGCAACATGCCATGTAAACGAACCCACCGCAAGAGCTGCAGGACTATGAAACGTAAATCATGACATTCAGAACACACATGTCACGATTTTCATATTATGACTAATCAAATATGTTCTTCATACAGTCATGTTATCCCATACCAAGTTTCGTATCGCTACCATTATCGAAACGGTCAGGAGAGCTAAAGGTCGTAGGCGGCTAAATAGATAGATAGATAGATAGATAGATAGATAGATAGATAGATAGATAGATAGATAGATAGATAGATAGATAGATAGATAGATAGATAGATAGATAGATAGATAGATAGATAGATAGATAGATAGATAGATAGATCCATGTAATAAATCCCTGTAGTTAATGATTCTTGAACATGAGCATTTCGAATATCACGTCTAGCTTTAATCTAAAATACTCATTTACTCTCTTAAGATGATCTAACCTTTGCGCTACACCAAAAAAGGCACGAAGCTCTCAAGCTTCGACTCCGCTCGACAACGCTACCACGATTTCAAAATTAGTGGGCGTACAAATATTTATTCATAACATACATGCTCTTATCTCGATGAAAACTGATTTCACGCAGTCGATTGACCGATGCCGGTCACTGCTGCCGCATAACGCTTAACAAATTAACTCGAAGCTCTTACAATACCTTCAAAAAGATCTAGAAAGAAAAAAACTATCTAAACCAAGTCGCCGTGGAGACGACATAGGGGTATTACTTTAAAACCAAAAATAAGCAAACCAACATGCTTCCAAGAAAACTTTTGTGTCCCACTCCCCAGCTTACAGCTGTCCTTCTTTCTTCAATCGCACACGTGACGGCCGTAGTCTTGGCGGATTTCGAGAACGCCCGAGGCAACGACGCTTATGTGCTACCAGCTGAACGGCACAGTCACACATCATTCGCGATTTCGGCCTGCTTATGTCAGCTTGCGTTGTGGGCCCCAGCGATCCGCAGAAAAGAGTGGTGGTGCCCTCTTTGGGCTTGCACTCCTGCGGTGTTTCGTTATTGTGGCATTTTTCCTAGGACCCCTTCGATACTCTTGTCCGCGGAAAGCTTTAAACCTCTGCCGCGAATTGTGTCGCGAGGATGCGTGCTGTGGCCTATCATTTCGTCACTGGTGCCTTACTTCACGCCACAAAGGCCTCTTCTTTGAACTGGCCGATAACCTACTCTTCCGTCGTTCGCCCTGCTGATTGCTACCTCTTTCATTCCTTCACTTTGTCGCTCGCGTACGCTTCCCTCTTTTACGGCGACGATTGCAACTGACCTGTCCCACACTGCTTTGAAATTTCTCGCGGGTTGAGTCATCGGCAGTTATACAGCAGAAGGGTGCTTCTGTACCACTTTCCATATGCCTTCGGCACTTCGATTTCCCGACTGTGTTGCCTTGTCGGGCCGGTTGACTTGCGTTAACTCTGTGCTCACGCACCCAACGAAACTGGCGCCTTCCAATGGAGTGCATTTGCAAAGGACCCGCTGTTCTTTTACTTTTTGTCCAGTGGCTCGGACGCATTCAAACCGACTTCGATGCTGATGCAAGACGCTTAGCAGTACTTGCTACGCTCAAACATTTCGAGTCTTTCTTTACACGCGTAGTACTCTTTATCTCTCTCGCAGCTCTCCGACGTCTTTTGCATCTGCGCCGCTTTTTGCATCTCGTTTCCGATCCTCCCAATCCCATCTCAAGCTAGTGAACACTCTCACCGCTTTCGTCACTTGTGTCACCCGCGCAGTCTAAATTATTCTCGAAAAAATCACGTCTTTCACACTCTTGACTGGCGGACGCTTGAACTCGCTTAGGAACAGTTCCGCTGTTTGCTTTGAACAATCTGGCTCGCATTGCTGGGAGCTGACTACAACCACATCGTTTTCTCTACTCTCTGCATTCGCTGATTTCCCTGAGCTCTCTCCGGTGTTCTTCACTTCTTTGACCTCGTTTGCAAGATCCACCGTTGTGAAAACCACAGTTGAGGTCTGTCCCAACTTTTCTGGAGCTATTCTAGCTGTTTCGCTAGCATTTAACTAGCACAGCACCTCGTCGCATTCGCTCTGACCTTTATTGGCCTTTCCCGTTAGAGTATCATCTTTCGCAGCTCTCACAATTGGTTCATCTTCGAACCTGCTTCGCTCTTCTCACGTTCTAGCCTTCTCTGTAGCTCTGGACTGCACCTCAGACATTTGATTATCATACTTCTTGTGCGCTAGATATGCGGATAGTTGAACCTTCCGCCACATTGCCTCAACTTTCTGTTGCGATATTTCAATCTCAAAGTCGAGTGCTTGATCACGTTACTTTCTATCTCGCTCCATCTCTTTCTCTCTTTCTTTTTTTTTCGTTCCTCCAACCCCATGAAATCTTTTAACGCGTATCCAATATCCTCTTCACTGTCATTTGGCAAAATTAGCTCTAAAATTTGTGACCTGCTCATTTTTTTTCTTAACTTTCATACCCAGGACTTCGCAAATATACAAAAGACCATCTTTTAGCAGTGTATTCACCTCCATGATTGCTGCCTTACTTTGGCCCTGCCTCTCAGAAATAATTAGGTGATTCCTCCAACCCACAAAGAGGTGATCTCCCTAATTCACACACAATCCAGCTTCTAATCAACTCACACTCACAAAATGAAGCCTGGAAAGTCAAAGCAAGGACCAAGCACTCACCGGAACACAGCACCATGTCGTGAAGTCCATCTCACCGCTGCCAACCAGTTCTTAAGGTAAGGAAGGAAATTGATGTTGGCGTCCCACTTCTGCCACCAGTTGTAAAGGGCTTGAGGTCGATGGCAGGAACGGCGGGCTTCTTTAGGTAGTTGGCTTCCCGCCATCGTCCGCATAGCCGATTTTCGCCAGTGAGGAGACGCGTTAAGAGAGGTTGAACGAAGATTTACTTATAATAGTGAAGAAAGATAGGAACTGTACAAGGATCCAAAAGATCCCGCAATATGTACAAACCAGATTTAGTTCATAATTCCGCACATGATTCAGCAATATTTACAAAATGTCTTCGGCTTTTATAGCCCACCGCCTCCTTACACGAAGGTCTGAAGGAGGCGGTCACCACTCTTGACACAGAGCAGGGGATGAAGTCTATGTGGTCCACCCACCAGAAAAGGAGCAGATATTGCAGTACTCGGCTGGGCGAAATGGTCCATTGATAACAGGAACGCATCACAAAAAGACGCAACGGGCCATGCCTTGAAAGCACTGCCGGGCGAGGAGGTAAAGCCCGGAGAGGGAAAGTTGAGCTCCTCCAGGGAGATGGCCGCTAACCCGAACGTCAGCAGCGGTTCATGCTGCTTTCAGCTTCAGGCAGTCGAAACGCTCGATCCTGGGGACGGCTTCTTCGACGTCTTCTCACGCTTCAGGACTGCATGACGGTGCTTTTGTGACGATGTCGCGTCGGTGACGACAATAGCCAAGTCAAGAAGTTGACTTAATGAGACCCGCCACAGTGACGCCGTCCCTCCCCACTGTTGGAGCCCGAGACAGTTCGCTACATTGAAGCCAGAGTGTCTAACACGATGCGCCTCATCAGGCGCATTACCAATAAACACAAAGGCATGAAAGAGACATCAGCATCATCCGTTTGATCCAAAGCATCATTCGTTTGATCCAATCATCTGTTCTAAGTCACCTCACCTATACGGCGGCGTACTACCGATGGTTCACCGCGGAAACGTCGAAACTCAACAGCCTAATTAGGAAAATTTACAAACAAGTGCTAGGTTTGCCTCAAAACACCAACACCAAACTACTCCTTCAACTTGGTTTACACAATACCCTTGAGGAACTTATTGAGGCACAACAAATCTCCCAATTCAAGCGATTAGCCAAGACTGAGCCAGGTCGCCAGATTCTATGTAATCTCGGAATTTCTTACCACACTCAACACGGAGACAAACACGACATACCACGCACTATCCGTGCTAAGGTAACAGTACCACCCATACCAAGAAACATGCACCCTGAACACAACAAGGGCAGGCGTGTCAGTAGAGCCAGAACCATGTCAAAGATGTTTGGGTGCAACCACGAGGCAGTCTTTGTCGACGCAGCACGCTACCAGGAATGTCACCAATTCGTGGCTGCTGTCGTAGACCACACACAACAATGCAAAAGCAGCGCGTCAATCATCACACAGAACAGTAGAAACGGCAGAGGAAGTGGCTATCGCGATGGCCATAGCCAACACTAACGCCTCATGCGTAATAAGGGACTCGAAGACAGCCGTTCGAAACTACGCCAGCGGCAGAATCTCCCCCGAGGCATTGCGGACTCTTAGTACTGGCAAAATTCACGAGGCGGACAAATACGTACACATCTTGTGGTTCCCTTCCCCCACACCACTAGGTAACGCGGAGGCCAGTCCGAATGAAGTGGCGCACAAAGTGGCTCGAGGTCTTACGTTCCGAGTCACGTCAGACGATGCGGCCACCCAAACGGATCTTTCTGCGCCGGTGTGCGAAAGGGACGATCGGCTCACTAAATTTAATGGCATAATTCAACACTATCGACTGCAAAGGTGGGAGTACTTTCCACCACACACCAAGCTAAATCGGGCCCAGTCCGTTCAGTGGCGGCAGCTACAAACACGCACATACATCAACCCTGTCATCATGCACCACATATAGCTCGATGTCTATAGTTCTAATCTATGCCAGTACTGTACCACCAGAGTCACTCTTGACCATATCCTATGGGAATGTCCAGCTTTCGTTGAGACCCGACTGTTTCCTGGAGCATCTACAGGACAGCATCTTGCAGATTGGGCTCCGATGGTGTTGAAAGCCTCCCTAGTAGACCGGCTTACGCACAATGGCGTCTGCCCAGATGAATTGCCGGGCCAAACCTAACAGCACATACACTTCGGTGCTTCTATGTATCACGAACAACATCACTACGTTGCAGGGAAGAAATTGCTCTATTATAAACGACAACGTTGGCATACATGTACACAAGAACTCAATGCTATATCATGATACAATTGTATAACGGTACAATAGATGCAATAAAACACGATTTGTAACAAATGAAATCATATATAACAACTCAACGCGCGCTGTTTAGCACCAAGTCGGTCGAAAAATGAGTTGTATCCTTTCGTGTTCAACCTTGACAAGAGGGCACGGTCTATTATTATTATTATTATTATTATTATTATTATTATTATTATTATTATTTTATTATTATTATTATTAGTTATTCGCTCAGAAACCAAATATGTGTCAACCACATTAGTTGCACCAAACTACCACTTTAGCGACAGCGATCGCGTGGTGGCCTTCGCGTGAGCCAAGCCATGCGTCTTCACAAAGGGCATATTCTCGATCTTCTCCACCACATTGTTATTCATTACTCCTGACAGCCAACGCGGGCCATATTGCCTTCATAAGACATCGGCCTTGAAGTTTACTGCCTCTCTGGATTTATAGGTGTGCAATAAAGAGTGATAAAGGCAGGTTCGGCCAATGCGTATGCCGCAAACCGGGAACAGATGGGCGAGAAAACAATGACGCATGACTCCAGTTCACAGTGCCACGTTGACAGCTATATTATGGCGGGGCTTGCACAGGGACAGCGTATAAGTCTTACACTGTTGACATGTCTATACTCGTGAACTTTGCGACCCCATAATGCATTGTGGAGATTCTTACAGTGGACGGGGAAGGGAACGTAAACCACCCAGGACTTGGGTTCATCTACTCTCTTTACACTAAAGGTGAAATCCATGCTTGTGTTGCTTGAATTCATCACGAACCCTCTCTGCTAAGCTAAACACAGTACAACGTCACTCACAATACAATAGCTAGATGGTCATCGTATCGGGCATAGAATTTTTTTTACCTTCATAAATTTGCAGCTGTGGGAACAGCTTGACGTCTGCTGACATCATTCTTAAATGATTTCAGC
This sequence comes from Rhipicephalus annulatus, assembly GCA_013436015.1. Lineage (NCBI taxonomy): Eukaryota > Metazoa > Arthropoda > Arachnida > Ixodida > Ixodidae > Rhipicephalus > Rhipicephalus annulatus. The sequence continues at coordinate 86,224 of WOVY01005626.1, forward strand.
CAGAAGGGTATGTTGCTCCTCCATGTGTAACAACTTTTCTCTCCCCATTGATATGATATGCAGGGTTTAACATCCCAAAACCACCATTTGACTGAAATTCTATAAAAATGCACCAGTGGTTCTCTGCTACATATAACCCAGAGTCGTTTTTGATAACTAACTTTTTTGTCAAGAGATATGCCTTTACTCACTTATTTCACTTTACTCACTTATTTACCCACCATTCCTGCTGCCGGGAGATGGCGCCAAGTCCAGATCTCACCAATTCCTGGGAATGTTGGAAGATGCTCAAGCTTCGGCTTCAAGGGCAGATCGTGATAGCGTAATGGGGCCTCATAGGTGTCACCTTCTCTACTGCTAGCGTGCTTTTGTTCTCAGTGCATCCGTCATATTTGCCCCAAGAAAACGACTGACTGTGCACGTAACAATGGCGGTTTCCGAGTATCACTGAATGCTGCAATCATAGTTGCTATGTGGCCAATACACCATAATTATCCCTGCTGCGAATCAGTGAAGGGAGCACTATGCGTCCTTAGGCCAACACGTGAACCTACGCAGTTGTTCACCTTGGTGATGGATCTGCCGCTGGTGATCCGTATGTCTGAGAACTTTGTGAGGAAGGGGAGGAAAGTGTTTAAAACAAACACTCGGTGCTCATATGACATGTTTTGGTGCTTGGCGTGATTCCACACTTCTGCTACGCATTATACGATGCATTACTACTCCTTCCGTTGTACGACATTCATATATTGTTCCTTTCCAAAGCAACTAGAACAAATTTTGTGTTTCTGTGCGGGACCGATTGTGGCATCACGGTTACATTTCATACAAAAGGCTCTACACCTTAGAGAATTTATTCTTCAGCTAGAGTTTCAGCCTGACTGGTATCCACTGTTCGCGAAATGAACTGCTCTGATTCCGTTTTATAAGACATTGCTATTTGAAACTTGATTCTGTACGACGCTTAATGTAAGCTTGTACTAATTATGGGCAAAAACTACCGCTTTCAGTGCGATATCCTTTTGGAATGCGTTACCTTCTATCATTAAGCGTTGCACTTCAATTCCTTTGTTGACAAAGTCCATCGAAAATCATTTTCTCAAATAACCTTACTTCTGATCGTTTACCTGTTTGGCTCGTTTGTTCTTCGTTTTTTTATACGATGTTGCATGTTTTGGCTTGATTTGTGATATAAAAGTACATTTTCATGTTCGTATATTGTAAGAATTTTCTGTTGCTCTGTATAAATTTTACCATCGATTTGTATCGACAAACCGAGGGTCCTACAGAATTCTCTGGCTCTGGGACCCTCGTCTGTATATCTTAGATTCTGTACCTTGTTTTTGGAAATAATAAAACTTTGAACTTGAAACTTGAAACTTGTAAGAGCGCATTTGGCAACTTTCTTCGCTCGAAAGTGCATCAGGCACATTTGTAATAAATACAATGAAAGAAAAAAGTCTCGTCTTCCTGTAGAACATTACCTTCCTGCCACGCAAACGGCCTGGCTTAGATCCTCACTCGGAGCCAGAAATGTTTTCTCTACTTTATTTGTGTCTTGATTTTTCGCTCACGGACAAGATTATCTTTCTTTCACAACCAACGACGTCCACGCCACACGGACGCCGGAATTATCGCGAAACGAGCTTTCTAACGCTGAGTGACTTGTTGGGCCAGTTAGATCATTTTTAACGAGTTTATGGCGCTACGAATTCTCTAACTCTCTCGTGCCAAAATGTCTCTTGTTCGACAATAAATATGGAGGCCACATAGAGTGTCCCTTCCTCTCTTTACCACCCCTCGTCGTCCTCCCTCCTTCTATGTCATATCTGTGCGTACCGCGGTCGCATGGTCTGTGAGGGAAGCAGAACTCTTCCAGATGTTAAGATACTCAGCCCCATTATACTTTCCAAGATCACTTTTTGAAGAAAAAAGGCAGGCTGCAAAGGTTACAAAAATAGCTGTTCTGAGACACGAATGGCATTTAGAAAGTTATTCACTTTGATAGAACTCTGCTATGGATAATGTACAATACCGCATTGAAAAGATCCAAGTAATGTCTTTGTAGTGTTGCGAAATTTCGGGTGAAGGAAGGCATGGATAACCAGCACAACTCTAGTGGTGCAACAGAGCTCGTCCGCAGCCATCACTAAAATATCAGCCAGTAATATTATTTCTACATGCTAACAATTAGTCGCAATACGTCGTAGTACGCAGTTGCCATTGCTCTAAGGGACTGCTTTAAGATCTCTCATATTATAGTATCCTGTACTATAAATCGTTACCCACTATTTCCACCACCCCCCCTCAACATCGTACTCTGAATTGTTAACAACTTCTCTTTAAACACTCAAACCGTTCCACCCGCAACTAGTGTAAGCCCTTCCTCCTCTACACACCGCGCGCGCTTCACTCCTCCACCATCTGTGCACCCTTCCTCCTCTACACACCGCGTTCGACATCTACAATTCTCCTGATTCTCCGGTGGACGCGCATGCGCCGTCGCGCTTCGAGAACATTCAACAGCTGACAGTGCATGCGCCGTCGCGCTGTATATATACTCAACGTCGGCGCTCGCTCGCTCAGTTGCCGCTCGTCGGTTGGTTTGTACGGCGCGTCGACGTCCAAGGTCGCGGTGAAATGAATTCTAACGAATCCACAAACACAATGATCGACGTCCCTTCGACCAGCGCCGCCCTTTCGCATACGTGTGTACGTGTTTACTCATTTAACACCCCCTCCTACAACCACGTTATTCAATTTAGCCATCGACCCAAGTAAGTCGCAATTTAACACCCCATTTCACAACCACGTTAACCAATTTAGCCATCGACCCAAGTAAGTCGCACTTTAACACCCTGTTAACCAATTATATGCTCCGCATCCTCCTCAGTGTTCCCCCGAGGGAAGCTGCGGGCAATCTTTTTGCGTACTCCTAACATAGAGAAAGAAGAAGACAAGAGAGGACACTCCGCGAAACCTGGCCTCAGGAAGTGCGTCACGATTACGTAATCAACTAGTGCTCTCATCAAACGTCAGAGGGCGCAATCGCAAAAACAAACAGTTATAATCAGTGCAACAGAAGTGTTTTCACAAAATAATAGTTATACGCCCAAACTAGGTTGTTCTTTATACATAAAAACAGTTTATTCAACACACCTTACGCGATTATTTTTCTTCAGCCGTACTGTCATAAACACCATCCACCCAGCGACAAGCCCATGCATGACTGACAGCGAGAAGCTTTCGTCGCTTTCGTTAACGTCGGCTGCGTCGGCGTTTTCAAGCGTGAGATAACAGGTGAGGCACGTTTTCAAGCGAAGCTTGTTGAATGACATGTTGTTGGTCTTGTTGGGTCATTTTTTCAAAAAACGGTTACACCTGTGCGAATAAGACACAACAAACATAGAAAGATGCACACACACACACGTTGCGCTTCGTGTGTGCGAGTTTGTTTCTTACGTGGCGTCTCATTCACGCAGTTGTAACCTTTTTCTGTAGCTAGTAAGGACGGGGAGGTTCGTTAAAAAGAAAGTTTGCGGCTCTATGCGGCGGCTAGACGGGAACATTGTGCAACGTATGCAGTATAGCTTAGGTGGCACGACGTCAAGCCAAGGCGACGCGTGCTGCGTCTGCCACGGACGCGAGCATCTGTTCCTTTCATCAGTGAAAGCTGGCACTGTTGATAATTCCAAAAATCACAAATTACTTGTTTCCTTGTTAGTGCCTTCTCTTTTCTTCCACGTTCTACCAATTTATGCGTTTGAAAGAGTTGTTTAAGTTCCCCCATGCTACAAGCTTTGTAACTTGTACCAACTGCACATATATGCAAATTTTCTGAGCGTCGCTTCAAATAGTGACTGTGACATGACTGCAGAAGCTGCACTGCAAGGAGCGGATGAGCTTCAGTTTGTGTTATTTTAAGCCTCTTACTGACACATTGTCGTAATTTCATTTCTTCAGGACCTGCGGTAGAGGCTTCAAAAAGCGGCTCCCACACATTGAGGTGCCCCGATGAGCAGGGTGCGTTCAGTGTCGCGATTTCTTTTTTTTTACCCAAATTGTTTGTTGACCAAACCTCTGCAGGTGGCTGCCCCCTTGTAGCTGGTGAAAGAATTTCTGCAGACTTCGTCTTGCCGGAGAAAACCTTAACCAGTCGTTCAGCTGTCACAAAAGGAACTTGTGTGACCGGTAAGTTGTATGTTCACTTCAACAACAGAGTGGATTGATATTGGGACTTCCGCAGGCCGCTCGCAAGGTTGTTCCGACAGCACTGTCTGAGGCACTGAACAAGCTTCACAAGACCCTCCAGAAGATGTCTTTGCCAACAGCTCCACGTCTGAGTGCCCTAGAGAAAATGGTGACTATGCTTTTATTGCAGCTGTTTTTAATGTGCTATTTTATGTTTAGGACATTCTGAGGAAACTATCCTCAAAAGGACACTACGTGTGCACTTACAAAATGCAAGGGTGGGCTCTCAGTGATATTAATTTTTTTTGTGCATTATCAACATTGTGAATGGTTTGTTTTTAGGTAGTGGAATCGAAAACTTTGCACCACAGAAAGTTGTGCACCTTGGGTCTGAAAGAGCGAGGAAAGTGCTCGTATGGGATTAGTTGTTCTTCGCTTTTACATCCATTTTTTTTGTTTATTGCAGTGCGTTCTAGTGTGCCAGCGACAATGCCTCCATCAATGAAGTACAAGCAAACCATTAAACATCTGCAAGCCATAGTAGCAGCACAGCGGAAAACTATCAAAAGACTGCGGAGACAGCCTCACCAAACTAACCACTCATTCGTGCCATACATTGTTTTGGTTACCCGCTATGAGGAGTAGGGACACTGTGTATTTGCTCGAAGTGATTTGCATAACCTTAAAAAGAATGTTGGGTATCCTGTCTGTATTTTTGTAGCAAATGCGGGCGAACTGTACACTTTACTGTGGGTCGCTTGGTCACTGTGTATGCTTTAACTCTCCAGCTCAAGTAATATATCGATAACAAAACCGCTTGTTGAAATGTCTTCGAGCGGGTAAGGAACACAGTATGAAGTGGGCACAGTTCACGTTATCACGCTTTTTGTATTTTAGCTTCTCATCAACCTCCTCATCTCGCCCATCAAAATTTTCAAAAGAATACCCAAACTTGTAGCGTTTGATGGAGCTGCGGACGCTGCCATTTTATTTTTATATAGCTTGTGAGTGATAACGTACGATGTAGAGCCTTTGTGAAAAATAATGAGCCAAAGTGGTTTCCTTCTGCTATTTATTAGCCCTGTAATAGCGCTCTCGTAACACCAATTAGGGTCCACAATTCTGGATAAGTGATGACTACAATCTATTTTAGCTCGCAAGCGTCACAACAACACCCAGACGCAAATCACTTGGGATCTTAAGTTTTTGATGATAAGAAGAGCCACAAGACCTGCCAGTGTTGTAGCATAAAGTTTGTCTTTCACGTAGTGAGCAAGCTGCAAAGCCCTACCTTTCTGAGGACAAGCAGGCATCAAGTCTGCTTTTTTTTTCATTTTGGGCTAGCTGTTCTTAAGCACAGCCAGCACACTGCAGCTTTGCCTTTCTGCTATATTGTGTCGTGTGGTTTCTGTGCACTCTTTTTTTCTATGCATTATTTTGGTTAACCCCAGGCATGATTCGCGACTTCATTGCTGTGTATATGTCACTTCTTCCTTCTTCTTCAGCATAGTGCGCTGTGTTTTTGCCATAGATCCTTACCTACCCACGGGCCCGCTGTGTCATACTTCACCAGCTTCTCGGCTTCTGCCAACTCTAGCGATGTGTGCGTTGTCTGTGTTCTCTCTGTATTTGTTACAATATTTGTTACAATTTATTTGTAAGGCGAGATGCATTTGTTGTCTACCTTTGTCATATTGTGCTTTTTATATTCTCAGACTCTACCTTGCCTTTGAATAAAATATTGCGGATACTCTGTCTCTTTGACTGATATATACATTGATCACTTGTTCCAAAAGAACAAGTGATCAACAAGTGAACAAAAGAACAAGAACAAGCGCGATGAATAAAATCGTAGTGAATTATCACTACCTGCATCTCTCTTTATTATAACTTAATCGAAATAAAAATAAAAAAATAAAAATTCAAAATTTGCGCCAGTGAAACCGAAACAGGAAGCGCACGCCACTTGCTCTCACCAACCACCAGGTGTGCTAGGGTCGATTGGGCCACTGGGGTCTACGGGAGTGTCCACTCTTCACCTTTCTTTATTTCTCTATGCTCCTAACGGCTAATGTCAGAAACTTTGAGATGGGGCAGTGTGAGCAACGCAGCTCCCTCTGGTCAGGGTGCTGTGCCTATTCACCTTTTCATAAACGCCTCCCTGGGCACCGCCATAGCCCTCCTTGGGCTGTGCAAATTGGCGCGTCGCCTCGAAAATGCACTGGCAACGCTGCACCTTTAGCCTTTGTACTCCCGCGCACAACCCATCATGGCTGTGTTTTTTTTCCTTCCTGTGAAAAGGTGTATACGGCAGGACCGGCGCTAGGCGTAGCAACACCGGCGTGACGCGATGAAATAAATGCCGGCGAGCACGCGCACCGCGTCACGTCGAAATGTATTGGCGCCTTGATTGTGGAATGTATACCCATGTTCTCGCATGACACGCATCTCATGATTCTCATGTTTGCACCAGTCACACACCTTCGTCATCAATTTGGTCTCATGTAATACCAAATGTGGCGTATGTGAAGCTAGCGAAACGGCCGCGAGCGGTTCATCAGTGTGGCATGCAGTCATGTCGTTACATGACACGCATGTCGTTACTATCATGTTTGGATGTGTCATTTACCTATGTAATCCGTTCGCGTCGTGTAATACCGAGTGTGGTACATGTGAAACTAGCCAAACGGCCGCGAGCGCATCATAAGCGTAGCATGTATCATGTTGTTACATGACGCGCATTTCATGATTATCAAATTTGCACCAGTCACACACCTTCGTCATTCATTCATGTATTGTAATACCAAATTTGCTATATTTGACGCTAGCGAAATGGCTGCGAGCGCATCATGATCGTGGCATGTAGTCATGTTGTTACATAACACGCATCTAATGATTTTCATGTTAGGGTCTGTCGTTTGTGTTCTCCATGCAATCACGCCATGCTATACAAGTTTTGCAACATGCCTTGAGAACGAAGCCACCACAAGAGCTGTGGAACCATCAAACGTAAATCATGACATTCATGACATATATGTCATGATTTTCATGTTATGACTAGCTAAATATGTTCTTGACACAGTCATGTTATGTCATAACAAGTTTGGTATCGATACCATTATGTACACGGCCAGTAGAGCTAAAAGTCATGGGCGGCCAGTAGGTAGATACTCTCAAAGCACTGAAGTTCGCTAAGAAATGCTTCGCAATAAAATCCGCACGCCATTGAAATAACCTGCACGCCAAGCTAGTTAATTCACGTGCCAGGCATTTAATCCAAGGGCCAACATATTTATGCCTAGCGCCAACTAATTTAAGCTGCGTGCCAGTACGTTTAATTTAAGTGCCACTATGTTTAATTCAATTGCTAACAGCTTCAATTCAGGTGTCAGTCAGTTTATTCCATGCACAAAACGCAGGATACGTGTCGTAACAACGGCAGTAAACTGAAATGCAGTTCCTACGATATATAATATAGTAGTCGCAAAGTAGAACAAGCCATTAATATTTGCATTCACTGCTAATACTTGAGAAAAAAATTAATGCCATTATTCGCTTGAGCCGTGTTTATACTTTGATATGTACAAGTTTGTAGAGAAGTGCTTACCCCGGGTGGAGTCATTTTATTGGCCATGAAAGAAAAAGCAGGAACATCTTAACTAATATTTTGTCTTCGCCACTCAAGCTCATAATTGGAATCGTATAGCATTACATGACCGGGACAGGTCATGTATTTATTGCGAAGGACAGACTGTGCTTATGGGAGTGCCGGAATGCATACCAAGATATGGAAAACCTGGCCGTGGGAAGCGATGGGTCAGAAGCGGATACACGCTCAAAAATTCAGTAGGTTTTACAGGACAGAGCGAATGAGAGATCATTCGAAGAGGTTTTCGTCCTGAACTGCATGTAAGACATCAAGATCTTCATGTGGACAACGAACGTCATAGCTTGCATTCATACTAGGTGTTATCTTTCTATTCAAACAAAATTGTAATTCTGATAAAAGGCGCTTCAGCAACATTAGCGTCGTTTGTTATATGAAAACAGAAGGATCTCCTTTGATGCTTTTATGAAAAACCTAATTCTACATGAATTCAAATAAACGGAAAGTAAGTTTTGACATGGTTATTTCTTATTTCTGGTCACCATCATTCTCACGGGGCTGAGCCGGCTACTGTGAACGCCTCGGCGAATAAGCAGCCAAATACTGTCTGCTGAGCTGACGACATGAGCCTCTGCATATGCAATGGAGTAGATGATTAGCCGGAATACTGCAGTAGCGATGACGCGTAAACTAAAATAGACTCTAAGAGGAAATACATTTTGTACCCGTAAATGCAAATAATACGCACAGTTTTTTTTTTCTAATTTGAACTTATGACACCATGGCTAGGGGGAAATGGCACTGCACCTAATTTCTTAAGTGATAGCGTGTATAGGCGAGCCAGAAGTTCTTCCGGTCACTCCATGTTTACATTATTCCGACATTTAGATTGGATAAAGTGGCAAACCACGTGTTTCTGGTGGATGAAATAAACTCACTGGCACGTGAGTTAAAGCCGTTGAAAATTTAAATAAACATAGTGGCACTTGGATTAAACCAACACCTACTAGAAAACTATGCCTGGAACAATGCTTTCTCGTCAATTGAGAGCTTGCTGCCAGCACAAAATCTTGGAGGCCACGCCTCCTACCGCGTGTTGCGACCATCCGCCGCGTGGGACAGCTCGCCTCCGTACCACTCTGTCACGTGACATCACAGCTGCTCGGAGAGCTTTGCTGTGTTCGAGGAGGCGACCGCCACAGGCGTTCGCCTTTATACCGGAGGGGGATGGTAAAATTCGAGGGTAGGGTGGCACGTTCGCGGCTCACGTTCCAGGCATAATTTTTCTATGAGGCGTTGATTAAACTCACTGGCACGCGCACAAACTGAGTTGGCGCTTGGAAAAAAATTCTTGGCGCTTCGAACAAATGTTTGGCATGTGAAATAAAGAGCTTCGCGCTCAGGTTTTTTTTTACTGGCGTGTGGATTATTTGAAGGGGTCGTAAAATGCTCGCTCTAAAGCGACAATGTGAAGCCACCGGCGTCCACACGCACTAACTAGGTGACGTCATCATAAGTAATGCTTTGCCTATCGAGGAACGCGGAACACTTCGGTACTTGCGAGTGCATGCAACTGGGACACTCATCAGCGTCTTTGTCATACGCAATCGGCGCTAACTTGAACTCTGACGTCTTGTTAAGCAATGTCCTTGTGGGACGCGGATAGTTTACGCTTTTGTATGTTTGCTATCAATGTCCCATATGAATGCTTGCCGCGCATACATCACCCAACGTATTTTTTGTTGGACGTGCACTCACCTCATTTGTAGCAATAATTGTGCTCCCTACGGCAGACGCTGATCAGCGCCTCTTGCGCGTGCTCGACATACCATGGAGTTCCGCGTTCCTTAATAGGCAAAGGCTCTATGCAGGTCCACTCGGGCTGATGATACAGTTAGCACATGTGGCTGCCGATGGTGCCGCATTGTCTTTGTAAAGCGGCCGTTTCACGACTTTTTAAGCTGGCACTTGGGTTAAAGTGAACGCGAAAATCTGTAGATGCTTTGTAAAACACGAAAGTGATTATTGGTGGAGTCATGTTATGAGGCTTAATCGTGACGTGCATTGATAATGTCACCACATAAGATCGTCAATTCGTCATGTGCGGGCCGATCTCGGCGGCACAGCACAACCACCTGTGGTACAGAAATCTTTCTTGAGTGGAGGAAATTGTCCCTCCACGAGCTGACGGATATGCAGTGGGGGTATTACGCAAAAGTAAAAGGTGCTCACATAGGCCCGTAGTCCTCGGAAAGCGCAAAAGAGGTTTCGACTGCTTTCTCCACTATTTCCCTTTTCCTTTTCTCTTATCTTTATACTGCCCCTTCCCATTCCCCGAGCGTAGGGTAGCAAGCCGGGCATGTGCCTAGTTAAGCTTCCGGCCTTCTCTCCTTTTGTCCTTCCTCCTTCCTCTTGAGAGGAAGGAGGAAGAGCAATACGGTATTGAACAACCTTGTGTATCGAATCCCCGAGCTTCAATACCTAGGTACAGATGATGGACATATATAAAAAAAGAAGATGAAAAGATGGCGGTGTTCGCCTTCGAATGCACTAAAGACCACGCGACATTTGGAGATCTTTCATTTTTTTCTTGTCGTTCGAAAAGACTAACAAGCACCAGTAGTACCTCTTAGTAGTCCAGAAGCACGCAGTGTCAATGAATATAGTACCGTGAGTATTTGTACATTTGGTAGCTAGCGAAGCATTAACAAACCGAAGGGTAATTTTTTTTTCTTTTCTACGACATATCTGAAGCGAAACCTCTCATCCCAAACCTCTCGAACCATGTCACTCGGTTAACATACGACACCTAACCAGTTGTAACATCGGAAAGCTGAACACATGCGGGTCCACGTTTCTCTTTTCCCGGGCGAAAAAAAAGCGCACAAATCGAGAAGCACTTCCCGACTCACCTTCCGCGCTTGTCTGTAAGGACGGGCTTGGCGTCCGCACTGCACAGGTCCATGACGCGAAAAACCTCCTGACGCCTCAGCTTTCCCCGGTGGCTTGGAAGGCGAAAAAAAATGAGACACGGTGTACGTTGCTACGTAGCGGAGGCAAGGTGGCTGAAAAAAAAAGAGAGCGAGATTGGTATTTCCTTAGAAGCAATGATCGTTAACATCAGCTTTGACATCTCCACAATATGCAATTCATTAGGGCGAGCTCGGATTAATCGAAGCGCAGAGTATGCGTTATGATTACACGTGCTCACCTGCCATGATGTGGCGGATCACCGAAGAACCACGCGTCTGTGCTCCTTTTTAATGATTCAGCGTAAAGTTGCTCCCTCTCCACTCTTGTAGCACATACGGCAAGGCCCTTTGAGGCTGCATGTTTTCCAAACTTTTACTTGTTACGACGTGTTTATTTCTTTTACATCATCAGAGCACCCACGTAGATTACGCTCATAGTTTTGCTTCTTTGATAGAAGGGCCATGCGGTGATGCCGCAGACCCAGGCGCTCACCGCGCTGACCCCGCCAGAGGAGAGGCAGCATGATCCCGCATTGATTTGTAGGGTTTAACGTCCCAAATCCTCCATATGATTATGAGAGACGCCGTAGTGGAAGGCACCGGAAATTTTGACCACTTGGGGTTCTTTAACGTGCACCCAAATCTGAGCACACGAGCCTACAACATTTCCGCCTCCATCTGAAATGCAGCCGCCGCAGCCGGGATTCGAACCCGCGACCTGCGGGTCAGCAGCCGAGTACCTTAGCCACTAGACCACCGCGGCGGGGCCAGCATGATCCGGCAATTAGAGCCACTGCATATTCATACGCTCACTGGCAACGGCAACAAGGAAGAAAGGAAACCGCGTCCCGGCCCGCAGTAACTCGACATACTGCTAATGCTTTTTGAAGTGACTAACTCTCGCTTTTTAGCATTTTACAAGTGCGTGTGAGACAGTTACATGCAAATGTTTCAGTAGAAACTGCCGCTACGCCGCTTTTTGTGTGTCTGTGTGAGCTTTGAGAATATGTGCGCTATCACCTTGCTTTACACCGCGCCTAACTCCTATAAGGTGTGTCTAACAACTCCATTTTTGTTATGCGTCGACAGTTACCTGGTCAGTAATACTATTCATTTTCGTGATTGAAGTGTCACAACTAGAGTATTATTGTGAGGCACGCCATTTATGAGGGCTCCAGAAAATTTGATAATTTGTCGAGAGACTTTGTGACAACATTATTATTCTTTTGTCCCTGTTTACGCTTTTTTATGTTTGCTATCAATGTTCCATATAAATGCTTGCCATGCATACATCATCCAACGTATTTTTTGTTTGACGTACACTCGCCTGATTTGTAGCAATAATTGTGCTAACTGCGCAATATGACAGCCATACATGAATTGGACGGAGCTCTGTTAAAAGGCGTCAAAAAATATGGAATTATTTCTCCCAATGACGTCCCAGCAAATGAATGTGCAGAATGGTCTTCGTTGGCAAGAGCTGTACTCTATATGAAATTTGATCCTCACAGCCGAGAAAATGCCTCAAAAGGTACCTTTAGCTAAGTACCGTGAGATTGAATTTCTTTTTTATTTGACCGTTCAATTCAAACAGGCTCATAAAAGAGAAAATAATCATGGCTTGTGTAAGAGAGAGAAGCAAAGTTGGGTATCACAAAATGTGTGCCAGTGAGCAAAAAAAATGAATACAGTAACACCGCCAGAACTAAACAATAATGGTTTTTATAGGGACTAAGGCTATAGAACAAAAAATTAGCTCTGTATACAATTGCAAGCGTACAAAGAAATATAGCTCTGTGTGAGAATTTAGTAGTAAATCATCACGAGACGTTCAGTATTCTCAGCTATCCTCATGACGGTTTCGGGGTTTCACTTGCGAGAAAGCAAGCAACCGCACTCCTCCAGAGTTTGCGTGACTGAGATCTCGAACGCCTGTGGTTATTTAACACCTATATAAATGCAAGGGTCGCAATTCTGAAGCTGTTGAGTTGTTTTAGTCGTAAGTGCCCATGACGGGCAAGCGGAGCCACGAGTATGAGTTTAGTAAAGCAACTACGTTAGCCTTCAATCCCCCCAACATTTCAACTTAGGTTGTTGTCTTTAACATGTGCAAGATCGTATAGGAACTGCGACACACAGCGACGTTCCTTAACCAATATACTAACGATCACTTACCCCCTGTTACAGGACACCAGCCATCAATGAGACAATGTGCGGCAGCATCAGCCGGCAGTTATGCCTCCATAACTAGGCAACGTACGCTAGCATTAACGACCACTTACTATAGATCAGTCGGCAATAGCGATAATTAAACTCTGCTTATCTAGCAGCAATCATCAATTAGCCAAGAATAATGAGTGCCTGGTAGAACCCACACTTACGTAAGTTGTTACGGATTTATGTTAAAAACGACTGACGGCGAGCGTTATCTAAAGGGTATGGGTGTACTTCAGGGTGAGTCACGGGACATGCTGACGGAAGACCGAGATTAGCAAACTCCTGCAGTACCTCAGCTTGAATTAAGGCTTCCGATGTGTGTGATGGGTCAGTGGCTTGAGTTGTACAATCAGGCTGTTGAATGGGAGCTGGACAGACAGCCTCAAGCTCTCGACGAACAATTCGGGTGACGTGGTCATAAGTCGGTGGTTGGCGAGCGGCTTCACGATGAAGTTGCGGCCATGTTTGGCAGTCGTGTGAATTTCTGCGTGATACGGTGGCTCTTGCCGTGTTCAAACCGCCGACACTCTTTGATGATTTCGTCGATGGTGGCTACGTTAGCGTATACAAGCAGGTTGAAGGCATCATCGGCATTGCCTTTAAGCACATTTCACACCTTCTCAGGCTCGCGCATGTGTTCGTCAAGCTGGCGGCAAAGGGTGATGACGTCGTGAATATACGCGACGTTGCATTCGGGAGACGTTTGTGCCCGAGTAGCCAACTGATTTCGCGCAGTTATCTGTCTATGCAGCGGTGTTCCCAAAAAGGTCACGGATCTTCTCCTTGAAAGTGTCCCAGCTGGTAATGTCGGCTTCGTGCGTCTCGAACCACACTCGCGGAGGGCCATCAAGGTAAAAAAGCGCGTTGGCAAGAATCAGTGTTGGGTCCCACCTATAGCTGGCGCTGATTCGTTCATACACGTTGAGCCACTTGTCAACGTCAAGGCCGTCCTGTCCGGAAAATACGCCAGCATCACGAGCAGGAGGTAGGACAACGTAGGTAGGAGTCACAGAAGAGGCGGGTGGTGAAGACAATGTACCTTGAACCTGTGACATGGTAGGACCCGTGATGATGCGGTTGCAGCGGAGCTTCGGGATAGGTACAGGGACGGACCAGCATGTCCGCCACAAATATGTTACGTAAAATGAGACGGGACTGACTAGTTGGCAGTGTATTTACACCGGTGAAACCGGAGCGCAGCATACAGAGCGAGCAAATCAGTCAGTCCTCTTCGTCGTCTTCTGATCACAAAATGGTTCACCCTTCATGCGAGAGCTACGTAGCAATGTAAAGGGGTGACAAGCGGTGCAATTTTAAACAAATAATAGATTACCGCATCGGGGCATCTCCCCACAATTCAGAAATTCCTTTCAGCACTGTGGAGGCTACAGACCCCTTAGCCAATAGGAAAAGCGCTTAACCTTTCCACATGTATTCATTCGCGCCATGTCGCCTGCTAACCGTATTCACGGCATCTGCTTAACAAATTGAAGTTATTATGGCTAGTTTATTAACGTAAAATGCAGTAAAGCTATCAAACCAGTAAATACACTGGAAACAGCTTGAATTGTTATTTTGAGAGATATTTGGGGTTTAACGTTCCGAAACCACCTTATGATTATGCGATGCCATAGTGGAGGGCTCCAAAAATTTCGACGACCTGGGGTTCTTTAACGCGTGCCTAACTCTGAGCACGTGGGTCTACAGCATTTTTGCTTCCATCAGAAATGCAGTCGCCGCAGCGGGGATTTGATCCCGCGACCTGCGGGTCAGCAGGTGAGTACGTTAGCTACTCAACCACCACGGCGGGGCGAAGCATGAATTTGTTGCTCTGCAGAAGATCGGTAGAATCTCATGCCGGCGGATAACTTCACTTTGTGGCTGTTTCTCTCTGACGCTTTTCGTGGCTCTTGTATAAATGTTTCTCCGTCGACGCGTTCTTCCACGTCTCTATCTGCAAAGCTCCTTTTCTCTCTCTTAAATGCGAAGCATTCCTTAGCGAACTTCGGCGAGTTTAAGCGTATCTATCTATCTATCTATCTATCTATCTATCTATCTATCTATCCGCCTATGACTTTTATCTCTCCTGGCTGTTCCGATAATGGTATTGATACCAAGCTTCGTATGGTATAATATGTCTGTATGACGAGAAAAGTGACTTGACATAAGATGAAAATCATGACGTGTATGTCATGATTTACAATTGATGATTTTGTTGCTCTTGCGGTGGTTTCGTTCACATGACATTTTGCAAAACTGGAATGGTATGACGTGACTACATGGCGAACACGGGCGATGGACCTAACATGAAAATCATGACATGCGTTGTAATGTAACATGACTACATGGCACACTCATGATGCGCTCGCGGCCGTTTCGCTTGCTTCCAATATACCAAATTTGGTATTACGGAATATGAATGGATGACGAAGGTATGTGACTGGTGCAGACATTATATTCATGAGATGCGTGAGATGTATTAACATGACTACATGCTACGCTCATGATGTGCTCACGGCCGTTTCGCTAGCTTCACACGTACCAAATTCGGTATTACGTAACGTGAACAGACGACATGGGTAATTGACAGGTCCAAACATGATAATTATGCCATGCGTGTCATGTAACAACATGACTACATGCCACACCAATGATGCGCTCACGACCGTTTCGCTAGATTCGCATATGCCAAATTTGATATTATGTCACGTGAATGGATGACGAAGGTATGTGACTAGTGCAAACACGATTATCATGAGATGCGCGTCATGTAAGAAGATGACTACATGAAACACTCAAGAGGCCCATACACTTCGACATGTCTCTGGCATTCGTTTCATCACGTCACGCCGGCACTGACACGCATTGACGCACGCGCTTTTGAGAACGTCCGGCGTCCCTACGTAACAAAGTGAGGCAGACCAATGCCACCTCGCAGTGCTGTCTGGGTAAAGTCATCCGCCCGCAATGCAGCATGTCACTTTCGTGTCAGTCGCCGGGCTGCGCCGATGGACGCTGGACGCGCCAGTCACGCCTTGCATAAGACGATAGAGTGATCGCGTTTTGCTATCGCTGGGCCCTGCACAGGATCTGCCATGTTGATTTGCACACACAGGTAACGGCGGTAACCGACGCAAATAATTGAATGCGTAAGACATAAAAGTGAAGAAGAATAAACATATCAATTATCGATGTGTCGTAAAGCACACCAAAGAAGCTCCAAATCTAGCCAACCTTGTAAATTTTAAGGCACTCCTATGTGGAAGTATACGTTTTGCTGCGCAAGCGCGTGGCTTTTTTAAACACCTTGGCTTTGGTTGTGCTGAACCAAAGTGGTGAAACAGAGTATAGACAGACATCAAGCAGGGGACTGGTGCCACCTGCAGACTAATACATTCCCAAATCTCTATTTCCTGACAGCTACACTTGGTGCGGCAACACACCGACCCTCCAGCACATCACTTGGACTTGCCGACAATCACCAGCAGAAGGCAACTCTTCCCTCATCGCACGAAACGAAATTGAATGGTCGTTGGAAGTGTGACTCACCTGGAAGGACCTGGGAAGCCAACGGGCAACCTTGGGCTAGGCTGAGCGAGCCGCTCGGGCGAGTGGGCCCTGGAATAAAGGCTCCAACCGCACACACCTTAGTATGCCGTTTCTCTCCTCCTGCTAAGGCCCAACCACGGTCAGGCTTGAGGAGTACCACGCGCGCAGAGTGTGCGCGTGCCACTCCTCTAGCTCGGCCATGGCCTAACATCATGTACCTGGACAGATATGCCAACACATGATCATGGTGCGCAGATACTCCTACAATAACACATACACTCAGTGTGTGTAGAGCAAGTGTTTAGCGATTTAGAGTATTTGGTACTTTACTATAGGAGAGCTGAAGGCGGTCCCTTGGGCCTCACAATTGCCGAGGCGGCTTGGACGAAAATTCGTAGAGTACTACAGCTGTCCCCAGCGACCTGTCAGGGTTGACATAGGGCATGCGCACCCGATGCATACATGATCATGGGAGGCGTGGCTCACTAAATGGACGCCAGGAAGCCAACTGGCTACCCTGGGTAAGGCCCGGCGAACCGTTTTTCGCAACTCAAATGAATATGAGAGCGCGCTGCGGAGTTGCAGCATGGCGGATTCACGGAGGTCAGCGTATCCGCTGTCGCTAACACAAATATTGAGTTTTCAGCTGTGCGGTTGCAGTTTGTGCTGCTTTGTAGAAGGGGAGCGGGTTGTTGACGCGGAGCATCTTATCCAAGTCGTAACCAGTGATCCGGCAAGCACGAGCGGCATTCTTGAAGTGGTCGCGTTGTGTTTGCAATGCACATGGGACACAGCGTCTCTGCGCATTCCGTTTACATACTTCGGGCGCCGCTGCGACATGTAGTCACTGGACACAATGGTCATTTATTAGGTTCGAGTTAACAAGTTAACACTGGTGCCTCAGCTGGAAAGAAGTCTGCTTGGCCGTTCGTGTTTTCTTCATGGGTGGCACCAGCATACCATGCTCCTACAGTAAACGACGGGCGCTTGTATTGTTTGAACATCAGTACGTAGCTTCCTTATATTGCCGCTAGGTGCCGCATGAATTGCTGGAGTCGTAAATAGCCACTGAACCCTTGGCAGAAGGGCCACACCCGCAATGAACCACTATATTCAAAATAAATGTTTTTCTCTCTCTTGTCTCACATAGCCTTCGCTCCTTCTGCATCGGATCTATGAATATTACGAACGCGTGTTTCATAGGAGAAATAGAACTTTTCCGTGTGATATGATAATGGAGCATATTATACTTTCAAAGGAGGCGTCATGAAAAAAACGATGTCACCGGCAATGGTAACGAAAATAGCTATTCTAAACATGAGTAGCTTCTAAAAAGTTATTTACTTTAACAAAACATTGCTAGGGATGACGTACATTATCGCACTGAAGAGACCAAGGTGATGCTTTTGCAGTATTGCCCAACTTAGGACAGAAAACAGAATAGAAAACCAGCACAATCCTATTGGTACGACAAGTTTACCTGCAGCCATCACCAACATAAAAGCGGTAATATTTGTTATACCTCATGGCGTATGTTTTCCAAGGACTCGCATAGCCATCGTTAGTGTCTCTTTCAGTTTGGTCATTTCGACACCAGGGACGCCATTGAGCTCTCCTATAATAGGGTACGAAGTACTCTAAATTGTTAACCACTTTTTTTAAACACAAGTTTTTTGTATGCCGTTGAGGCCCACGGGATGGCTGTAAGCTCTCCCATAGCAGAGTACCAAGCGCTATAAATCGTTTACCACTTTTTCTAAACACATAGGTCTCCATCTCCGTAGCATGTTTTGAGCCATTGGCGTGTTGTTTAGAAACATGCACGCAACGTCAGCGAACGTGCACTGCCGGCATGTCCGAATGTTGATAGCATGGCCAAAAGGCGTTCGACGTGTGTGGCGAAGGTGGGTGAGAAGATAATCACGTCATCTAAGTAACACAAGCACGTCGCCCATTTAAATCCTTGAAGCAGCGCGTCCATCATTCTCTCAAAGGTTGCTGGGGCGTTGCATAGGCCAATAACATAACCTTGAATTCGTAAAGGCCATCGGGGGTATTGAATGCATTTTTCTCACGATCCATATGTCTACAGCAATATGCCTGTAGCCAGATCGGAGGTCTAGAAATGAAAAAAAAGGTGGCGCCATGAAGACAGTCGAGTGCGTCGTCAACACGTGGAAGAGGATACACGTCTTTCTTGGTTATTTTGTTGAGGTACCGATAATCAATACAGAAACACCACGAGCCATCCTTCTTCTTTACCAAGACCACTGGGGAAACCCAAGGGCTTGCCGATGGTTAAATGATGTCTTTCGATATCATGTTGTACACTTTTTTCTGAATCACTGCTTGTTCTGATGTGGACATGTGGTAAGGCCGACGGTAAATGGGCGCTGAGTCACCAGTGTTGATTCAGCGCTTGACAATATTAGTTTGGCCCAAGGGACGATCACAGATATAAAAAATGTCACCGTAGGAGGCCAAAACACGGCAGAGAGCGTCGGCCTGATCACGCGAAAGATCTGGTCCAATCATATTTCGAAAGATGGCCTCGGCAGAACCGGGTAACCGTGAGACTTCGGCTTGGTCCGGAACAGTTACAGCAACAACGTTTATATCATCATCTCTTATGGCAGAGAGTTGAGCAATCGACATCTGGTAGGAAGGAGGAAATAACCTTTATTGATGCTGGCTGTGCCAGATAGCCCTTATCCCCACCGGGCTGGTTGACATCCCTAGTCCGGGACGTCATTAGTCGAGGCCGCCACACGAGCCCGCTGGAATAGAGTTCGCTGTTCCTCTAGTGTGGAGCTATTGAGTAGGGTCGTCTCCCAGTCCTCTTTGGTGGGGTTGGGAAAGGGGGTTAATTTTAGGTTCATTTGGCAGGCCCAGACCATATGGTAAGTGTTGGCCACTTCCCCACAGTACTGGCACTGCCCACTTATTTTTGGGTATCTGGTAGGACAACACTTGAAGAATGAGGCCGAAATTTAGGAGCGGAAGAAACACACAGTTGTCCACTATGGTGGCGATGATATGCGGCACTGCGACACTACGCGTAAGTCGTGCGTCTGTTATCGGTGTAACGATGTAGTCTCCGTCGGGAACTGGAGGGGTCGATGACGGACAGACGTATGTCACAGCTCGAAGCGGCAAGCGAACAAAAGTGGTTAGACCCAAGCGGCTGACTGGCTTTTCACAGGCAACAGAGAGCAGGGGAAGGTCGAGGCTGAGCATGCCAGGAGAACAGTCAATTAAAGCCGACTGTGCCGTTGGGAAATCAAGGCTTTGTATGAGGTGATGGGGGCAACAATCTAGAACGGCAAAAAGGACTACGGCGTGACGATTAGCAATGTTGACACGAGCAGTGTATATTCCGATGACTTCTACAGCGACGCCATCGGCAACACGTATAGCTTGACTCGCAGAGGGCGTCATGATCTTCTGCAAACGGCGGCGTAGATGTGCGCTCATAATAGATAGGTGGGCGCCTGTGTCAACAAGGACAGTAACAGGAACATTGCCGACGTTTACTTCATTGAGACTGTGGTGTGTGGGCAGCGTCAGTAGAGGGTTTCCGGGCGTCTTTGGTACTGCAGCTTCACCTCCATAAGCTGCATTATCTACTTTTCCTGCTGCGATTGTCCAGAGAAGCTCGGCGAGGAAAAGTGCCGAGGCGGCGGAGAGCGCGATTGGCGGCGTAGTGGTGACGGGGAGCGGGAGTAGCGGCGACCGGAAGAAGGGGCGTCAGTGGGAGAGGCTCAAGAGGAGGCGGCAAGTAAACGTTGGACGGTGTAGTGGCTGGACGTCCAGAAGTGGTAGGGTGCATGTAAATAGGGTACCTCTGACAAGGTGGGTTGGACCAGCGGCGACGGTAATAACGAGAAATATGTCCAGGTTGATGACAGGAAAAGCATATTGGCTGGCCGACCAGGGTTCGCCATTGCGTAGGGTTCCGGAAGGGCAATCATGGAGGAGATCGGCGAGCGTTACCTAAAGGGTATGGGCGTACTGCAGTGTGAGTCACGGGACACGCTGATGGAAGACCAAGATTAGCAAACTCCTCCCTTACCACAGATTTAATTAAGGCTACCGAGAGGTGTGATGGGTCAGTGGCTTGAGTTGCACAAACAGGCTGTTGAATGGAAGCTGGACAGGCAGCTTCAAGCTCCCGACGAACAATTCGGGTGACATGGTCATAGGTGGGTGGTTGGCGAGCGGCTTCACACGAAGAAGTTGCGGCCGTGTTGGGCAGTCGTGTGAATCTCTGCGTGATACGGTGGCTTTTGGCATGTTCAAACCACCAGCACTTTTTTCATCGATGGTGGTGACGTTAGTGTATACAAGCAGGTTGAAGGCATTGTCGGCGATCCCTTTAAGCACATTCGATACCTTCTCAGTTTCGGGCATGTGTTCGTCAACCTGGCGGAAAAGGTCGATGACGTCGTGAATATACGCGACGTAGGATTCGGTAGACGTCTGTGTCCGAGTACCCAACTGATATCGCGTAGTTATCTGTCGTGCAGCGGTGTTCCCAAAAAGTCACAGATCTTCTCCTTGAATGTGTCCCAGCTGGTAATGTCGGCTTCGTGCGTCTCGAACCACAGCCGCGAAGGGCCATCAAGGTAAAAAAGCATGTTGGCAAGCAGGAGTGTTGGGTCCCAACTATAACTAGCGCTGATCCGTTCATACACGTTGAGGCACTTGTCAAAGTCAAGGCCATCCTGTCCGGAAAAATACGCCAGGATCCCGAGCAGGGGGTAGGACAACCCAAGTAGAAGTCACAGAAGAGGCGGGCGGTGAAGATGATGTACCTAGAACCTGTCACACGGTAGGGCGCATGACGATGTGGCCACTGCGGAGCTTCGTGATGGGTACAAGGAAAGACCAGCACGTCCACCACAAATATGTTACGTAAAATGAGACGGCACGTGCTTATTTGGCAGTGTATTTACACCAATAAAATCGGAGCGCAGAACACAGAGCGTGCAAACCAGTCCTCTTCGTCGTCTTCTGATCACAGAATGCTTCACCTTTCATGCGATAGCTACGTAGCAATATAAAGGGGTGACAAGCAGTGGAATTTTAAACAAATAGTAGATTGCCGCCTCGGGGCATTTCCCCACAAGTCAGAAATTCCCTTCAGCCCTGTGGAGGCTAATGGCACATAAGCCAATAGGAAAAGCGCTTAACCCCTCCACATGTACTCATTCGCGCCGTTTCGCCTGCTCACCGTATTCATGGTATCTGCTTAACAAATTGAAGTTATTATGGCTAATGTATCAACTTAAAAATGCAGTAAAGCTATCAAACCAATAACTATACCGGAAACATGTAGAATTGTTCATTTGAGAGATATTTGGGGTTTAATGTTCCAAAACCTCAATACGATTATGAGACGCCATAGCGGAGGGCTCCGAAAATTTCGACAACCTGGGCTTCTTTAACGCGTGCCCAATCTGAGCATGCGAGTCTACAGCATTTTCGCCTCCATCAGAAATGCAGTCGCCGCAGCGGGGATTCGATCCCGCGACCTGCGGGTCAGCAGGCGAGTACCTTAGTCAGTGAACCACCACGGCGGGGCGAAGCATGAATTTGTTGCTTTGCTGAAGAGCGGTAGAATCTCATGCCGGCGGATAACTCCACTTTGTGGCTGTTTCTCACCGACGCTCTTCGTGGCTCTAGTATGCCTGTTTCTCCGTCGACGCGTTCCTCCATGTCTCCCTCTGCAATGCTCCTTTTCCCTCTTTTAAATGCGAAGCATTTCTTACCGAACTTCGGTGACTTTGAGCGTATCTATCTATCTACCAATCTGTGGTGGTTTAGTTCACATGACATTTTGCAAAACTGGCATGGTATGACGTGACTACATGGCGAACACTAGCTACGGACCCTAACATGAAAATCATGACTGGCGCATCATGTAACATGACTACATGGCACACTCATGATGCGCTCGCGGCCGTTTCGCTAGCTTCGTGTATACCAATTTTGGTATGACGAGACGTGAATCAATGACGAATGTATGTGACTGGTGCAAACATAATATTCATGAGATGTGGGTCATGTAACAACATGACTATATGCCACACTCATGATGCACTCGTGGCCGTCTCGCTAGCTTTACATATACCAAGTTTGGTTACGGGACATGAATGGATGACGAATTTATGTGACTGGTGCAAACATGATATTCATGAAATGCTTGTCGTGTAATAACATGACTACATGAAACACTCATGATGCGCTCGTTGCCATTTTGCTAGCTTCACACGTACCAAATTCGGTATTACGTAACGCGAACAGACAAAATGGGTAAACGACACGTCCAAACATGATAATTATGACATGCGTGTCATGTAACAACATGACTACATGCCACATCAATGATGCGCTCACGGCTGTTTCGCTAGATTCACATATGCCTAATTTGGTATTATGTCACGTGAAAGGATGAAGAAGGTACGTGACTGGTGCAAACACGATTATCATGAGATGCGCGTCATGTAAGAAGATGACTACATGAAACACTCAGGAGGCAACACGCTTCGACATGTCTCTGGCGTTCTTTTCATCACGTCACGCCGGCACTGACACGCAATGACGCACGCGTTTTTGAGCGCATCCGGCGTCCCTCTGTAACAAAGACGGACCAATGCCACCTCGCAGTGCGCTCTGGGTAACGTCATCGGTACGAAATGCAGCATGTCACATTTAGTGCCAGTCGCCAGGCTGCGCCGACGGACGCTGGACGCACTTGTCGCACCTAGCATAAGACGATAGAGTGATCGTGTTTTGCTATTGCTGGGCCCTGCATGGGATCTGCCATATTGATTTGCAAACATAGCTAACGGCGGTAACCAAAGCAAATAATTTAATGCGCAAGAAATAAATGTGAAAAGAATAAACATATCAATTATCGATGTGTCATAAAGCACACCAAAGAAGTTCCAATTCTAGCCAACCTTGTAAATTTTAAGGCACTTTTATGTGGAAGTATACGTTTTGCTGCGCAAGCGTGTGGCTTTTTTAAACCCCTTAGTTTTAATTGTGCTGAACTAAAGTGGCAAAACAGAGTATAGACAGACATCAAGCGCGGGACTGGTGCCACCTGCAGACTAATATATTCCCAAATCTCAATTTTCTGACCGCTACCCTTGCGGCGACACACCGACCCTCCAGCCCATCACAGGGTATTGCCGACAATGACCAGCAGAAGGCAACTCTTCCCACATCGCACAAAACGAAATTGAAAGGTCGTTGGAAGTGTGACTCGCCTGGAAGGACCTGGGAAGCCAACGGGCAACCTTGGACTAGGCTGAGCGAGCCGCTCGGGCGAGTGGGGCCCTGGAATAAAGGCTCCGACCGCACACACCTCAGTATGCCGTTTCTCTCCTTCTGCTAAGGCCTAACCACGGTCAGGCTTGAGGAGTACCACGCGCGCAGAGTGTGCGCGTGCCACTCCACCATCTCGGCCATGGCCTAACATCATGAACCTGGACAGATATGCCAACACATGACCATGGTGCGCAGATACTCCTACATTAACACATATACTCAGTGTGTTAGAGCAAGTGTTTAACAATTTAGAGTATTTGGTACTCTTATATAGGAGAGCTGAAAGCGGTCCCTTGGGCCTCACAATTGCCGAGGCCGCGTCGACGAAAATTGGTAGAGTACTACAGCTGTCCCGATCGACCTGTCACAGTTGACATAGGGCATACGCACCCGATGCAGACATGGTCATGGGAGGCGTGACTCGCTAAATGGACACCAGGAAGCCAGCTCGCAACCCTGGGTAAGGCCCGGCGAACCGTTATTCGCAACTCAATTGAATATAAGAGCGCGCTGCGGAGTTTCAGCATGGCGAATTCACGGAGGTCCGCGTATCCGCTGTCGCTAACACCAATATTGAGTTTCGAGCTGTGTGGTTGCAGTTTGCGCTGCTTTGTAGAAGGGGAGTGGGTTGTTGACGCGGAGCATCTTATTCAAGTCGTAGCCAGTGATCCGGCAAGCACGAGCGGCATTCTTGAAGTGGTCGCGTTGTGTGTGCAATGCACATGGGACACAGCGTCTCTGCGAATTTCGTTTACATACTTCGGGCGCCGCTGCGACATGTAGTCACTGGACACAATGGTCATTTATTAGGTTCGAGTTAACAAGTTAACACTGGTGCCTCACCTGGAAAGAAGAAGTCTGCTTGGCCGTTCGTGTTTTCTTCACGGGTGGCACCAGCATACCATGCTGCTACAGTAAACGACGGGCGCTTGTATTGTTTGGACATCAGTACGTAGCTTCCTTATATTGCCGCTAGGTGCCGCATGAATTGCTGGAGTCGTGAATAGCCACTGAAGCCTTGGCAGAAGGGCCACACCCACAATGAACAACTATATTTAAAATAAATGATTTTCTCTCTTGCCTCGCATAGCCTTCGCTCCTTCTGCGTCGGATCTATGAATATCTCGAACGCGTGTTCCGTATGAGAAATAGAACTTTTCCGCATGATATGATAACGGAGCATATTATACTTTCAAGGGAGGCGTCATGAAGAAATGACGTCACTGGCAAAGGTAACGAGAATAGCTTTTTTGAAACATGAGTAGCTTCTAAAAAGTTATTTACTTTAACAAAACATTGCTAGGGATGACGTACATTATCGCACTGAAGAGACCAAGGTGATGCTTTTGTAGTGTTGCCCAACTTAGGACAGAAAACAGAATGAAAACCAGCACAATCCTATTGGTACGGCAAGTTTACCTGCAGCCATCACCAACATAAATTCGGTAATAATTGTTATACATCATGGCTGATGTTTTCCGGGGCCTCGCATAGCCATTGTTAGTGTCTGTTTCAGTTTGGTCATTTCGACACAAGGGACGGCATTGAGCTCTCCCATAGTAGGGTACCAAGTACTCTAAATCGTTAACCACTTTTTCTAAAAACATGTTTTTTGTATGCTGTTGAGGCCTATGGGATGGCTTTAAGCTCTCCCATGATACTGTACCAAGCGCTCTAAATCGTTCAACACTTTTCTAAACTCATGTCTTCGTAGCATGTTTTGAGCCATTCGCTTGTTGTTAAGAAACATGCACGCGACGTCAGCAAACGTGCACTGCACTGCACGTACTGAACACTTTAGTCCAGTACTCGCAGTAGTTGAGTAAATAATGGCTCACCAGCCACTGTCTTTCAGTGAAGAGGTCCGAAAGGCAGCTAATCTTTCATCGAATGCTCGGGGTCTGAAATCCCACATTGCTGATTTCATTTGTGCACACCGTTAAGTTCCCATTCATTGTCCTCAGTGAGCCAAGTTTGCCGAACGAAATCGGAGTTTCTGGTATTGAGCCATTCATGTTGTCTGCAACTGCGGACAATAGCAATGTTCTAATGTTTCTTCGCCGCAACCTTACCTACATTCATCAACCGGTGTTACGTACGACGACAATCAATATATATATACATCAGTGAAGAAGAGACTTACCGTCCTGGTTGTTGGTGCCTGCTTCTCTCCGTCAAGCCGTTTCGACCATACAAGACTACTAAGTATCCTGTCAGCAATTCCTCACCCACGCATTATAATCGGCGACTTGAACGATCATCATACAATACAATCTGGGGAAGTTTGAAGACTAATGCTAAAGGAAGAAAGTTGGTGTCCTTCGCCTCTGACGACCAACTCTTCTTGCTAAATGACGGCAGTCCAACGTTTCCGTGTGGTTCGAAGTATAGCAGCTGCCTTGTCCTGCTCATTGTCTCACGAAGCCTCGTCAGGCATGGTGAGTGGTTTCCAGACATATAAACGAATGGAAGTGACCACATTCCCACTTACGTCAAATTTGAAGGATTGTCCTATGCTAATTTACGCGGTAGCGTTCGAAGGGGGCTGGTTGAAATATCAGCCTCGCATGGAAGAGTAATGTCAAGCAATAACAATAACCGCAAGAATAACAATAACCGGAAGACTATATCCTTTGATATAGAGAAGATAATTAAAAGTAGAATACACGACAACACGTGTACTTTCGCATGCTCTTCCAAAGCAATAGAATTTGACATTGAGTTAGAACAACTTTGAGCAATCCGATGGCGTGCTGAGCGAAGATACCTACGCACGGAGGCAATGGAAGTCTTACGGATCACTCGACGTATACAGAAGAAGATTTATCGAGGGATAGATAAACTCTAGTCACAACGTTGAACTGCTATTTGTTAATCGTTTGACCCATGAAAACCTTTGTCACAATTGGGGAAGACGGTATGAGGTCTCCGAACAAAACCCCTCAGTGGTCAATATTCAGCGCTCTCGCACTTTCTGGACAGAGAGGCGACATTGATGTGGCAGAAGACTTCTGTGCCAAATTATCTGGGCCCCTCGCACTGCCCAATAGCCAGTTTTCATTGAACAACTGTCCACGAGCACTGGGTTCCCACTAGGATACGCCTTTTTCATCGTTGAACTCAGAGCAGCACTAGCTTTGTGTGAACGCATGTCGGCACCAGGGCCCGATAGAATTTTTTATCTGGCCCTGTGGCATCTGGGTGAACGTGCGAGAATCCTGCTCCTGGAGTTGTACAACAAATCCGGCCAATAGGAGACGCTCCCGACAAGCTAGAAGACAAGTCACCTAGTTCCATTTCTGAAGCCAGGCAAGTCACCGCTGGAGCTCTTATCCTATCGCCCAATCACATTGGCCAGTTGTGAAGGCAACGTTATGGAGAGAATGATTTTCGAACGCCTGGAGTGGTACTTAGAGTGCAACAACATCTACCCAGATGCCATGGCAGGATTTCGGCGTGGTCGATCATCGATTGACAACGCAGTCGACCTGGTCACTTACGTCTAACACAAGAAAGGCCGTAAGCGTCCCTGCGCATCTTTGTTCCTAGACGTCAAAGGGGCGTGTGACAACGTTACGCATGAATCAGTCCTCACCACTCTCAAAAATGTAAGAGTAGGTGGTCGGATGTATCACTGGATACGTAGTTGTCTGTCAATGTCATCTTTCTTTGTGAGCACTAAAGATGGTCAAACCTGTCCACATTACAACCACCATGGCGTCCCCCAGGGTGGCGCACTCAGGCCTGTGCTGTTCAATCTTACGCTAATTACTCTCGCTAAGTATCTGCCAAGCACAGTCAGGCTATCATTATACGGAGATGAAATCTGCGTTTGGTCATCAACGGTAACCCACTGGCAGTGGCGAGCGAGAATCCAAAAAGCTGCCACCGACACAATACATTATATCCGAAATCGAGGCTTGGAATTTTTCTTCCGAGAAACGCACCCTCGTAGCTTTTACACGCAACCCTATGAATAAGTACACCATCAGCATCAGTGGTCAAACTGTATTATATGGTCGATCGCACAAGTATTTGGGCGTCAAATTGACAGGAATCTATCATGTAGCGATGACATCCCGTGCGTAAGCAAATGGCAGATTCCACGTTCAGTGGGAATGAATCATAGGCGAAGCACGAATGGGGAAGGCCGATATGCCACTTTAATATCAGCACACCGTCATGAGGCGGAGGTAAAATATGGAGCACATGACTTCCATGTATTGATTATGAAGTTTGGACGAGTCATTTACTTTCATCATCTATTCAGGTCACCATATGCTATATTTGGTATAAATGGAGCTAGTGAAACGGCCGCGAGCGTGCTATGATCGTAGCATGTAGTCATGATTTACACAACACGCATATAATGATATCATGTTTAGACCGATATTTTACATTCATCGTTCATTTACATCAAGTAATACCAAGTTTGCTATATGCGGAACTAGCGTAACTGACGCGAGCACGCTATGAACGTAGCATGTAGTCATGCTTTACATGACACGCATATAATGATTATGATAATTGTACGTGTAATATACCTTCGTCATTCATTGCCTTCACGTAACACCAAATTTAGTATATGTGAAGCTAGCGAAACGGCCGCGAGCCCATCATGAAGAGCCTAATATACTCCGACGTAACGTTGACGGGGGCGCAGCGACGCTATACGCTAGCAAAATGGAAGCACTCTATCGTCAGATGCAAGGCGCGACCGGTGCGTCCAGCGTCCGTCGGCGCAGCCCGGCGCAACTGGCACGAAATGTGACATGCTGCATTTCGCGCCTATGACGTTACCCAGACAGCACTGTGAGATGGCGTTGGTCTGCCTCGCTTCGTGACGGACGGACGTCGGGCGAGTTCAAAAGCGCGTGCGTCAAAGCGTGGCAACACAGGTGTGGCGAACGCCAGCGTATCGAACGAACGCCAGCGTATTGTCGTAGTGTATTGGCACTGTCAGAGCTAACACGAGGAAGATCCAGCCCTGACAGCGTTTAGTTTTCGAACTGATTTTTTATTATCGTGCTGCACCCGCCGCGCTCCCAATGCCAACTTCTTCTTCCTTGACGAGCGCCGCATTCTGGGGCGCTACAGGGCTCCTCCCTCTAGAGCGAGAGCCGTAAAAGTCACCAGAGAAGTTGCCCAGTGGACATGCTTGGTTGTGGGCATCCAGACTGAAGATTGAAACACCATGGCCGCGAGACGCATGTTTCAGTCGATCAGCAGTCATGACGTCTTCACGGCCATTGACGTCCAGCATGAACGTCCTAGGTTTACGATGAAGTACGCGGAATGGGCCATCATAGGCTGGTGTGAGTGGTGACCGTATTTTGTCACACCGAACGAAGACGTGACTGCAGTCATGCAGATCTGGCTGACGAAGAAAGACTGGTGATGTCGGTCGGCGGGAATCACAGGAGCAAGGTCCCGAAACGTGGTGTGCAGCTCTCCAATGTAAGTGGAGGCATTGTGAGTGGAAGGTGGTGATGATAGCTCGAAGAATTCTCCTGGAAGATGCACGGAAACGCCATAGACTAGTTCGTCTGATGAGCAGCGGAGATCCACTTTCAATGCTGATTGGATGTTCAGAAGTACGAAGAAGAGGTGGTCGAGCCAACGTTCCTTTGGCTGGTCAGCAGTGAGGGCAGCTTTCAGTTATTGATGAAGACGTTCGACCATGCCATTGGCGGAAGGATGGTAGGCAGTTGTGTGGATGTGTCGAATGCCCAGGATATTGTCAAGTGCGGTGACAAGGGCTGATTGAAATTGACGACTGCGATCAGTGGTGACGACAGAAGGGCATCTAAAGCGCGACACCCAGCCGTTTGTGAAAGCTTTGGCAACTGTTGGTGCTGTAATGTCAGATATCGGAAACGTTTCCGGCCACCTAGTGAATCAATCCACACATGTCAGCAGGTAACAGGCTCCTTGCCATGACGGAAGAGGGCCGACGATGTCGAGATGGATGTAATAAAACCTTGATCTGGAGGTCGAAAGGGGGATTTTGCCGTGACTGTGTCACGGTGAACTTTAACCCGCTGGCACTCAAGGCAGGTTCGCGCCCAGTGTCGTACATCAGCATTGATGCTTGGCCAAAGGAAACGAGATGTGACTAGCTTCTGGGTCGCACGAATACCAGGATGGCTCATGTTGTGCAATCGATCATAAATTGCACGACGAAAGCCTGAAGGCACGAAAGACCGAGGGACACTAGTAGACATTTCGCACGTTATTATTGCCGTAGAAAATAGAAACGGGCAATCAGTGAACGATAGAGACGTGGATGCAGAACGAAGACTATGCAGCTCAGGATCGTTACTTTCGGGCAGCTGCTAGCTCTTCGATGTCTAGTGGTGGCTGGGTCGACAAGGCATCGATGCGAGATAGCGCATCAGCAGCAGCATTTTCGTGCCGATTTACGTGTCTGAGATCCACAGTGAACTCGGAAATAAAGCATAGTTTACGGACCTCCCGTGCAGTTTAATTGCTGTGATTACGATGGAAGGCAAATGTCAGGGGCTTGTGGTCTGTAACAACGTAAGAGTCCCGGCCCTCCAATAAATGACGAAAATGTTTGATGGCGAGGTATACCATGAGGGGTTCTCGGACAAATGTACTGTATTTGGTTCCGGTGGCTTCAGTCTTTGCGAAAAAAAAAACAAGAGGCTTCCAACCGGATACATGCTACTCGACAACGGCACGAACTGCCACGCTTAGTGCATCGGTGATGAGACAAATTGGGGCATCAAAGACCGGATATATGAGCATGGTGGCGTCTACCAGAGCCTTCTTGGCAGTGTCGAAGGCAGACGCAGCGTCCTCGGTCCACTTCAGTTGCGCAGCCGGGTCTTTCTAATTTTTAGCCAATGGGTCAGTCAACGGCTTCAGGAACGTGGCACACTTTGAGTGCGCGTGCGTTTTTTTTCTATCAACCCCCTCTTTCTTGCCCCTATTTCCCTTCTACGAGCGCTGGGTAGCGAACCAGATGCCAATATTTGGTTAACATCCCGGCCTTTCATTTCTCTCTCTATCTCTCTCTCTCTTGGAATAAAACGGTGATAGAAGTTTAGTAGACCCAGAAATTCTTGGAGTCTCTTTAGTGATGTCGGGGGGGGGAAGTTTTGAATAGCTTTTACTTCGCTGGCGAGTGGTTGGATACCCTTTGAAGTGACAAGGTGGCTTAGGAACTCTATAGTAGCGATGCCGAAGAGGCACTTATTGGGATTAATCACGAGGCCGTAATCATCCAGGTGGTGGAACAGGGTGCGCAGGTGGGCTTCATGCTCAGGGCTGGATAATCTTGCTACAAGGAGGTCATCAAGGTAGGCAAATACAAAATCGAGACCTTGCATTATCTCGTTGATAGTCTGCTGAAAGGTCTGTGCAGAGTTGCGCAATACACAAGGCATCCTCACATATTTAAACATACCGAATGGGGTGGTGATGGCTGTCTTCGGAATGTCAGCGGGTTCTACAGGAATCTGATGGTAAGCATTCACTAAGTCAATTTTAGAGAAGATTGTGCACCCAGCCTAATTTGACGTGAAATCCTGTATGTGAGGAAGTGAATAGCGGTCTGGTAAGGTGATGACATTGGGAGCGCGGTAATTCTCACATGGTCACCAGTTGCCAGGATCTTTCTTCAGCACCATGTGGAGTGGCGACGCCCAGTTGCTGGAGGAAGGCCGCCCAATGCCGAGTTCAAGCATGTGCTCAAATTCACGGCGCGCGATGGCGAGGCGTTCTCGAGATAGTCGACGGGGTCGTGCAAAAACGGGAGGTCCAGTGGTCACGATGTGGCAAGTGATGGAATGCTTCGTCGGTGTGTGGCTTCGTTATGCTGAGGAAGTCGGCGAGTATTTTCACATACGGCGAAGCAAGTGTGAGAGCTCACAGTCCCGTTGGTGAGGAAGTACAGAGTACAGCGTTGATGGAGAGAGAGAGAAACAAGAAAAAGGAAGGCCGGTAGCTTAACCAGATGCTAGTATCCGTTATGCTACCCTACACTGGGGTTGGGGAATAGGGGTTTGAAAGAGAAAAAGACAGTTAAAAATGAATAAGAGAAAAACACCGACACACACGCACACACAAAATCAGTCCACTCAGAGGCGTTCCGACAGGCCAGTTGTTCGGAAGAAGCCCAATAGCGCTTGCACGGCTTTATACACCTTTCCACAGGAAGGAAAAAACACCCCCATGATGGGCTGTGCGCGGGAGTACAAAGGCTAAGGACGCAGCGTTGTCAGTGCATTTTCGAGGGGACGCGCCAATTTGCACAGCCCAAGGAGGGCTATGGAGGCGTCCAGGGAGGCGTTTATGAGTAGGTGAATACTGCGCCATCGTCATGACAATGAGCCATGACGATGGCGCAGTATACTTTCTTCTGACAGCGGCTGGTCATGTAACCCGTTTTGTGTATTAAAAAAATGCTGTCTTTCTAGGTTGTATTCCGCGCAGTCACACAGGATATGTCGAATTGTTTCTTCATCTCCGCAGTGTGCACAGCCGGTGGTGTCGGCCATCCCTATGCGGAACGCGTACGCACAGGTAAACGTGACTCCCAGCCATAGTCTGCACAGAGCAGTAGTGTCACCTCGTCAAATTTTCGTTGGAAGCTGTAAGCTTAACCTTGGATCAAGAATCGTAATCTTGCATGCGTAAAGAGAGGCTCATTCCAAAGAGCCATGGAGCATTGGCGAGCAAGCATGCGGAGCCTTATAGCAGCGTTCGTCCTTAAGAGAGGTATTGACTGGTTGTTGTCTTCTGTATGGGCTGAACGGGCAGCTTGATCAGCTTGTTCGTTACAGATAATTCCACAGTGGCTTGGAAACCACTGAATATAACGGGGTGCCTTTTCTCTGTTATATGGTGTAGCATTTCTGCTGTTTCAAATACCAACTGCTCGTGTGGACCATGGCACAGAATTGACAGAAGTGACTGCAGAGCCGCCTTGCAGTCGCAGAAAATCATCCACCGTTGCGTGCTTTGGTCGTTAATGAAACGCAGCGCAGCGCGAGGCGCTGCAACCTCTGCTGCCGTTGTTGTGGTTTCATGAGCTGTCCTGAATTTGATGGTTGTGGCGTGTGTAGGAATAATGACCGCCACAGCTGAGCTGTTTGGCAGGACGGAGCCGTCGGTGTAGACGTGGGTGCAGTCTTGGTGCTTCTCGTACAGCAGAAGTAAGGCAAGCTAATTGAGGGCTGGTATTGAGAAATCTCGTTTTTTCTGGATGCCTGGTATTGTCATGTTGATGACTGGCTGTTTGAGGCACCATGGAGGAATTGAAGGTCTCGCCGCGGGCGTAAAACCAGTTGGTAGTGAGTCACCATGTGTAGTTATTGTTCGACAAAAGAAAGTATGAGGTCTATTCGCTGGTAGAGAGGCTAGGTGGTTATGGGGAATCCGGCCCACATGCCTTATGTGTGTCTTCAGAGCTTCAATTTCAATATGGGTCTGCACGAGGTGGTCTTTGGCTAAAGCGATAGTCGCCACTGTTGAGGCACCCTGAGGCAGACCGAGACATATTCGAAGCGTCTGTGCCCAAACGCTTTGTACCGTGCGTCGACTTGTTTTGCTGGCGTTTGATAATGCAGGCAGACTGTATCGTAAAAAGCCAAGAAAAAGCACCCTGTACAGTCGTAACATAGCATTAGGCTGCATTCCCCAAGTCTTTCCAGCGAGAAACTTGAAAAGATAGCATATGCCTGTCAATCGCTTTTTTCAAATACGACACATGCGGGCTCCATGATATGTCTCTGTCGACTATGACACCCACAAATTTTTGAGATCGACGATATGGTATATTTTGACCGCTGATTGGCACTCTGTAATTCTACATGGGTTTGCGCGTAAATGCCAGAAGAGCGCACTTTCCGGAGGAAATTTCCAGGCCTCAATTGCGCAGATACAAAGCAGTTGCAGTAGCAGCTCTCTGTATTCCCGCTCGTAAACGCAGATGTCCAGATGCAGATGTTATCAGCGTATGTTGGTAGATAAATATTGTTTGGTAGGTGCGTATGAAGAGCGATTAGTGTTATATTGAATAGCACGGGGCTCAGTACACCACCCTGAGGGACGCCACGACAACTTAAATCTGCAGACTTGTTCCCGGCCTCCGTACTCACAAAAATGATCGTATTTGGGGATAACTGCGTATCCACTTAAACATTTGGATACCCAATTCAATCTCTTCTAGTGCGGTAAGGACGGCTTCATGTGTAACGTTATCATAAGCTCCCTTGACGTCGATGAACAGAGAGGCGCAAAGACGCTTATGGCTTTTCTCGTGCTCAACGTACGGGATTAGGTCGATAACGCTATCGATCGATGATCGACCACGTCGAAAGTCAGCCATGGCATTGGGGTAGATCTCATGATACTCCAAGTACCCCTCGAGTCGGCCAAAAATCATTCTCTCAATCACTTTACCCACGCAACTAGCCAATGCAATCGGGTGATAGGAAGAGAGTTCCTATGGGGATTTGCCAGGTTTTAGCAGTGGTACTAGACGACTAGTTTTCCAACTTAAAGAAACAGTGCCCTCTAGCCAACAATCATTATATAGCTGAAGTAGAGCTAGTTTCGCACGCTCACCCAGATGACACAAGGCTTTGTAGGAAATTCCGTCAGGTCCTGGCTCGGAGGTATGTTTGCATGAAGCGAGTGCTGCCTTGAGTTACTAAATGGTGAACGGGAAGTCCATACAGGAATCACGTGTTGGCGGACAACTTCTCGAAAGTGGTGAGCTGCTAATGCTGTAGTTTGCCCTGATAATCCGGCGCAGAACTCTCCAGCAACGTCCACATCTGGTCGATTTTGGTAAATATCTAAGGCCTTGAGTGGTGGCTTCTGAATGGGAGATGACCGCTAACCTCTTACGTCCTCCATATCTGCTATAAAGGCTAAGGAGGGTCGAGTGACTCGCAGAAAGTAATCCAGCGTTGGAATTCTAGCTTGTCCAACCGACGTTTGATTTTCTTCTGCATACGTCTAGCAGTCGGTAAATCTTCTATGTCCTTCGTTCACCGCTACCTTCTTTAAGCTCGTCGTCACGAGTCTCGATGCCGCTCCAGCTCCATGTCGATGTCTATGATTCTTACAGAGCATGGTATTGTACACACAGTCTCTTTTACAGTGCTCTTGATGGCCTCTTGGAAATCGGATATGAGTTCTAGGCGTGGGTCTTCCATACGAGACTGAGTGAGTGAAACAAATTTATTGACGATCCGGCATAAAGGGGGAAGAGGTAGGGGGATTAAAGCGAGACATTAGCGTGCTCAGACGTCCCGGAGAAGCAACCTACTCGCGTCAAACCCGTGGTGGTGCCGCTTTCGGCCGCTGGCGTTCCAGGATGCTAAGCACGTGCTTAGTACCACGTCTCTTTGGTTGCCTGGCTCTCGGCTGATGATTTTGCTGCTTATGGTTGTTGGCATTACTTCTTGGTTACCCGGCGGTTGTGCACAGTCCCAGAGGAGGTGTCTCTGGGTGGCTGGCGCCTTCTTGCAGTGTTGGCATACATACGAGACTGAAATTTTTTTCCAGTCCACTCTTTTAACCATGTCGCGCACTTTAGAAGGCGACAATCCTCTGATCTTGACGTATGTTGGGTAGTGATCACTCCCATGCGCTTCTATATCTGTAAACCATTCAGTATGTTTCACTAGGCTTCGCCAAACAAAAGCCAAGTCGAGACAGTAACTGTATGTGGAGCCACGTAAAAATGTAGGACTGCCATCGTTCAGTAACCAAAGCTTGTTGTCGGAGGCAAAAGACACCAATTTTCTGCCCTTCATGTTGGTATTCTGACTTCCCTATAATGTATGATGAGCGTTAAAATCACCAAGCACCGGTGTAGCTAAGTGGTAGAATACTAGGCTGGAACTCAGCAGACCCCGGTTTCGAGCCCAACTGTGTCTTTAATGCTAGGCTTTTTGTTTTCTAATATCGCGCGATGTGGTTATGGACACCGGCGGCGGTGGTGGCGGACAAATGCGCGTGACCTCAGTTGTGATCCCGTAACAGCTTTCGTTGTAAAAGGGACCGAACTCAATCCGCTCTATTGAAGAAAAGCATGTATTAGCCTGTGTGTTTCCCGCTGAGGATGCAAGTGGAATTTACACGCTTCAGCCAAAAGTGAGTACATTTATAGTCGTCGACACAAACACACGCAAATCAACTGTCCATGAGTGGAGCTAAGTGAACGAAGGAGGAAACGCATGCACTACGGTGCCTTGTGGCCGAGAAAGATTGCAGTGCCGCCAGGAGGTAGGGTTGATAGTATTTATTTTATATAATATAGCAGACGAAAAAATCTGAGTAAAGAAGCAATATTGTTAATCAGTAGAACGTTTTTATGGACTAGATTATTAGAAGACAATTTTCACGACGTACCTCGCTGAACCAAAAAGAAAAGAAGAGACAGCTCAGAGCATAGTCTCGCATCAGTTTATTGCATGGAGGAATAAAGCCAGTATACGTTTAATACATTATATCTGAGCTTCCGTGGGTCCAAATGACCGGCTGGTTATTAGAAATGCAATCACTGACGCCGTCTTGTCGAGTCCTTGCATCCCTTTTTACGTTGAGAGTCACAACTGACCCAGAACAATTTCTGCAACAATTCACTGAAGTTCAAAT
Source organism: Rhipicephalus annulatus (assembly GCA_013436015.1). Taxonomy (NCBI): domain Eukaryota; kingdom Metazoa; phylum Arthropoda; class Arachnida; order Ixodida; family Ixodidae; genus Rhipicephalus; species Rhipicephalus annulatus. The sequence continues at coordinate 122,737 of WOVY01005626.1, forward strand.
GCTTGCAGACAGCTGAGTGTACGAATTTGTACGAATGACAGGATAAGCCCATGTGAGTCAAAACACAACGTCATGATTGGCGGCATCGAAAGAGCAAATATACGCCGGAAGGTCACTCCCGTTAGGCTCAACACAATTTTCGGCCATGACAGCGCAAATAACTTGGTTAAGTTGGTTTCCCTGTGCTTTTGCTTTTGCGTAAACTTTGTTCACCACCTTCCGCAAACACTGTTTTTTACCTCTTGTGTGATTCTTCATCGTGTTTTTTTTCTTCACTGCATCTTTGTGCTCTAAGAGCGTCTCCGATTGTGCTGTGCGAAGCTTTGCAAGCTACTGTTTTCTGAAGTACCGCAAGATGGGCTTCGCCTCTCACGCATGTCTTTCAAGCATGTGTTTATTTTTGGCAAACATACGTAATTCCATAGGCGCTTTTCTATATCTCTCTCCTCTATATATTGGCGTTCACGCGAAACAAGCCTTCCAGGATCTCGGCACTCACCGAATCGTGTTTGCTCCTCACCTAAAAAAACTGACAGGATGCAATCCTATTTCCTCAAAGCCAGATTGGAAAGTTCCTGACACCAATGGGTACTGTTTTTTTCTGTATATCTTTTAGTTCCCTTCATGGTGGAACATATGTTTTCCACTTCCTTGTTTCATCTTTTCATTATAACGTTTGCTTTTGCATAACATTCATTGATTGTTCTTTCTGGCACCTCCTCTAGATGGAAACCTACTGTTGTTACTCCAACAATACCACATTTTGTGTACCTTTTGAATCCTTCCGTGTGCACCGGCCATTTTTGCACGTTGCCAAGTTTTACTGATAGATAGATAGATAGATAGATAGATAGATAGATAGATAGATAGATAGATAGATAGATAGATAGATAGATAGATAGATAGATAGATAGATAGATAGATAGATAGATAGATAGATAGATAGATAGATAGATAGATAGATAGATAGATAGATAGATAGATAGATAGATAGATAGATAGATAGATAGATAGATAGATAGATAGATAGACGGACGGACGGACGGACGGATAGATGAATGGATGGATGAAAGGATGGACGGATGGACGGATGGATAGATAGATACGCTCAAAGTGGCCGAAGAAACGCGTCGCATTTAAAAAAAAATATTAAATGAAAGTCCCAGCCTGCGCGGTAAACACCATACAATCTTTGCGAAAGATGAAGAGAGAGAGAGAGATAAAGATGCAAGGAAAGGCAGGGGGTTAACCAGACGCACATCCGGTTTGCTACCTGCACTGGGGAAAGGAAGAAGGGGAGAAAAGAGGTTGCAGAGAGATAAGAAGGTACACACAATCACTAGCACACTCGGGGGAGCACACACAGTCTACAGGTGGTCACTCAGGTTTGTTGACTTAAAGTAAAGTAGGAGTGCTTTAGTCGCTTTCTGCGCAGCTGAGGCAGATGCCCAAGGTCCTAGAATCTTCTGTACACAAAATGGTCCGGAGTCAAGTTGATTCAAAACCATTCGGAGCTGGCATCGCTGTGTGTCGTAGCAAGCGCAGCTGGACAGGATGTGTTCAATGGTCTCTTCAGCTCCGCAGTAGTCGCATGTAGAGGTGTCTGCCATACCAATGCGAAAGGAGTACACCTTTCTGAATGCAACACTCAACCGAAGGTGGCACAACAGTGTCGCATCGGAGCGGGAAAGTTGTGATGGTAGCTTTATCTTGAGCGAAGGATCCAGTTCATAAAATTGACACCTTTGGAAGCTCGTAGACGACCAGAACGTGCGTGTGCGATCTCGAGCCAGCAGGTAAAGTTGTCTTGCTGCATCATTCCTTGATAGAGGAATCGGAACTACACGGGTTCCTTCATGGACTGAGCGGGCTGCATCATCGGCTAATTGATTTCCGGTAATACCGATATGTCCAGGCAGCCATTGATATATAATATCATGCCCTCGTGCTAGAGCTTCATGATGGAAATGTCTTTTTTCCTGTACCAAAAGGCAACGGCATGAACTTTTTCATGGTGGGACCGGATAAAGTTGGTACTGGAGATAAAGTCTCCTTCAGCTATATACTTAGGCGTTAGTGTTCTTGAGGAGCACAGTGCAGGCGGTACGTTGGCTTGCATTCCTTTGCGGCCTGTCCTAACAGGAAAAAACAGCGTCAATTATTCGGACAGTTTGAGAGTCCTAGATAACCTCTTCACGTACTTGCTCTGCTCATCACACTCATTCTCACTCTCATAATCAATAAAGTAACCATACCGGTCACCTCCACATCACCGCTATTGTTGTCTTACCGTTTTGCCTGGGCTGAATAATCTAGTATGAGAGCCATTAGTCTGGCTGAAATGCACTCGCTCGCTTAGGAGTAATGTTGACAGTGCTCTCCAGAAAACTTGTACGGTGCTTTTACGAAAGTCAGTTTGAGAAACGAAGGCACTCTGAAAGCTTACTTTGTCTCGGAATAATTCTTGGTTGGCTTTTTGTACCACGGAGACAAAATTATTGACTTCGCCGGAAACAACACATTAAAACGAGGCAGTGTCCGTGCGCAACGAAGTAATACTGCTAATATTTGTTGATCAAGTTAATATTATCTCACTGTCAATGTTTTACCATGTCCATGAAGGTGTCACCAAGAGAAGGCAAACCATGTGACTTTTCCCTTCCCTGAGGACACAGTATTTGCATTTTCGCATATATATGCACCTATTCGCAGGCCCAGTCATGTCATGTTAATGTTATTAATTACCATTTCTACCCTTTCAAGCTATCATTTGCATTAGCACTAATGAAGTACTTATGCTTCTAACGTAAACTGTTTCCCCGACTCTTTCAGAGGTGAAGGCAGACGAGACGCGAATTTGTGGTTGGAGCTCATATTTATGCTACGTTTGAAACAGGGTAATTCTCTTTACACCCTCACAATAACCGTAATCTCAGCTTACAAGCTTCGCCTTCCTGCGCATTGTAAAAGTTTATATTACGTTCACCCATTTTAATGACGCGAATACCTCAGCTTTTTTAAGGCATCCTTGAATTTTGGCGTATGTATACACGTTCGCGTAACCTATTTTCGATGAATAAATTGAGCGTTCCAACAAGCTCTGTCAAATGCCCTATAACATCAACACGTAGCCATAAAATATTTCAGTCGGGCACGAGGCACTCTTGCTTTTATTTACCTGGATTGAAAAACGAAAATTGACGGTGGTTGCAACAAAGGCTAGCCTATACGAATTTCTTACAGACGGGCACAATAGGTGAACTGCAGTTTTTTAGGGGTGAAGCTCCTTATAGCGGCCCCAGTTCATCCCTCGTAGTCGTAGTCGTAGTCATAGTAAGTAACCAGTCTTACGCTTTGACCTCCAAGGTGGTGCCGGTGGGAGATTTCTCCTGTGCCTTGTTGAACAATTTAAAAAAATTCGCAGCGTGCGCGTTCACTAAAAACCGAATTCTTCTGTTTCTCATTTCCCATTAGCAGCCATTGGCCTGTTCCAGTAGGAAACGTTAGTAGAAGTAGAAGTGTTAAAAGCCGACTTCTGCTGTCTCTCATTGCCAGAAGCAGCCATTGTTTACCTACAAGGTAGTGCCTGGTGAGATTTCTCCTGTGCGTGATTAAACAATAAAACTTTTTCTTTAAAACGCCATTGATTGATGAAATAAACCAACGAAAGACGCCAGATGTTTTCTAAAAGCAAAACAAAAAGACGCCAGATGTCTCTAAAGCAAAACAAAAAGAAGACGCCAGCTGCTTAACGAAAGACGCCAGGTGTTTTCTGAAGCAGTGGTTTTATATTCAAAACCAAATCGATACCGGTTTGTAGTTGCCGATGCTCGTTGCTGTCGGTGTGTGCTCGTATGGATAAGGATGCCGTAAGGCGGGCACGTAGGGCAGCGGCGGCGCGTGCTCGCAGACAGGACCCTGAAGTGAGAGCACACGAGGCAGAAGCGCGCCGGGAAGCTGCGCGACGTCGCCGCCAAAATACTGCTGTACGGGAACAAGAAGCCACACCAGCAAGGCAGCGTCGACAAGATCCCGCCATACGTGAACAAGACGCTGCAGCGGCACGTCAGCGTCGGTAAAATCCTTCCGTACGAGAACAAGAAGCTGCAGCGGCACGTCAGCGTTGGCAAGATCCTTCGGTACGGGAACAAGAAGCTGCAGTGGCACGTCAGCGTTGGCAAGATCCTTCCGTACGTGAACAAGAAGTTGCAGTGGTACGTCAGCGTCGGCAAGATCCGGCTGTACGGGAACAAGAAGCCACACCAGCAAGGCAGCGTCGACAAGATCCCGCCATACGTGAACAAGACGCTGCAGCGGCACGTCAGCGTCGGCAAAATCCTTCCGTACGAGAACAAGAAGCTGCAGTGGCACGTCAGCGTTGGCAAGATCCTTCGGTACGGGAACAAGAAGCTGCAGTGGCACGTCAGCGTTGGCAAGATCCTTCCGTACGTGAACAAGAAGTTGCAGTGGTACGTCAGCGTCGGCAAGATCCGGCTGTACGGGAACAAGAAGCCACACCAGCAATGCAGCGTCGGCAAGATCCCGCCATACGTGAACAAGAAGCTGCAGTGGCACGTCAGCGTCGGCAAATTCCTTCCGTACGAGAACAAGAAGCTGCAGCGGCACGTCAGCGTGTTGGCAAGATCCTTCGGTACGGGAACAAGAAGCTGCAGTGGCACGTCAGCGTTGGCAAGATCCTTCCGTACATGAACAAGAAGTTGCAGTGGTACGTCATCGTCGGCAAGATCCGGCTGTACGGGAACAAGAAGCCACACCAGCAATGCAGCGTCGGCAAGATTCCGCCATACGTGAACAAGAAGCTGCAGTGGCACGTCAGCGTCGGCAAAATCCTTCCATACGGGAACGAGAGGCCACATCATCTAGGCAGCGTCATCTAGGCGGACAGACAGACAGATAGACAAATTAGATAGATAGATAGATAGATAGATAGATAGATAGATAGATAGATAGATAGATAGATAGATAGATAGATAGATAGATAGATAGATAGATAGATAGATAGATAGATAGATAGCACAGTCAAAGCGAGAGCTCTAAGAGCAGCTTTTTAGAGCGTTTTAGTAATGTTCTTTGGTAACTACTAAAACCACACTTGCAAGGTAACCACTGGGGCGTCCATCATATTTTTCTTTACAGTGAAAGCTGTTGTGAGATTGCAACTCGGGTCACGCGTGGCGCCGTAGTTGTCCGCCGTCGCCACCGCTGGTGTCCATAAGACCGTAACCACATCGCCCAATGTTTGAAAAAAGAAAACTTAGCATCTATGACACAGTGGGGCTGGATCCCGGGTCCACTGGGTGCCAATTTTATCACATAGCCACGCCGGTACTTTAGACTTGTCGGCAAACTTGCAATCTTGATGACAGGAAAGCAATCGCGTTAAGATGACTTATGAAGCTTTTTTAAAACAGCAATCGAACAACCAGTCGTCGCACAATGCGAATAGCATAACGAGTTGGTCATCCAATCCTCCAACCCATTACAAAAGCTTGTTTTCGTTCAGGCATTAAGTGTGGCGCCTACCCACTTCAGCCATAATTCCTCATTGTCGTCAGCCACTGCATGAAATATTGGCGCAAAATTCCTTTCATGTGTTTAGCCGATACCACCCTTCTCATAAGAATGACGAAAAATAGCATAGTGAATGCTAGCGTACGATCCTAGAATTTTTTTCTTATTATTGCCGCAGCGGGTGTCAAACAAGTGTGCTGGCAGCAGTTACCCAATGAGTGTTGAGAAAAGGCCCCGAAAGGCCACTCTTCTTAGCTTTTGCTGAGACTGTGGTCTGTCTTCCGCGAAGGCCTGGCGTTTTATGTATTGCATTTTTTTGTAAGAATGCATTCACTATGTCATGTTTCGTCATCGTTCGGAGAAGCGTGATGCTCGTCACTACATGCACAAAATGTTTTGCAGTTTTTTTCAGGCTGTGGCTGACGACGATGAAGAATTATGCCTAATGCTTTCGTAATGGGTTGGGTCATTCAATTGATTTGGGGGTTTAACATCCCAAAACTACGATATTATTATGAGAGATGCCTTCGCATTCGATGACTCACTCGTAACGCTATTCACATTGTGTGACACCTCGTCGGTTGATGCTCATTAACAATTTATTGCTGATAATTAGGTGATTCCTTTCACGACATCAATTGAATGATATGTGAGGTTTAACGTCTCCAAACCACCATATTATGAGAGACGCCGTAGTGGAGAGCGCCAGAAATTTCGACCACCTGGGGTCCTTTAACGTGCACCCAAATCTGAGCACACGGGCCTACAGGATTTCGGCCTCCATCTGAAATGCAGCCGCCGCAGCCGGGATTCGATCCCGCGACCTGCGGGTCAGCAGCCGAGTACCTTAGCCACTAGACCACCGCGGCGGGGCTTTGTCAACATAGTCTGCCTAAATTCAGCTTTCCACAAGCACCGGCATGGTTCAGTTGTAGAATGCTGGGCTGGCACGCACGGTATTAGAATTCAAATTCCATTGTGTGTTTGCAGTTACTTACTTCTTTTTTTTTCGTGATGATGGTTAGGGACAGTGGTAGTGGCGGGCCACTACAGCGCACGTGACCCTTGTAACATCATAAAAGCTGTCGTTGTAAAAGTGAGGACTTCTGGGTTTTTGTTTTGTTTGTCATTTACTTTTTAAATGGTGCTTCCCTCGGCCACAAGAGAAATTTTACTTCAGCCCTGGAAGTTGTTGCTTGCTCCATGAAAACTTTGCCCCACTAGAATTTTTCTATTGATTCATTACATGCCGCGAAAATATGATGCGAGCAGGTGAGCTTGAAACCATTGTCACTCTCCCGGTGTTGACTACGCAAGCGAAATTCTTTTCCTGCTCTCTTCGGTACTGGAGAAACTCAAAGCTGAAAGATTACACGGCGCAGACGCGTCAGCACGTCATGTGCACGCAAGGTCACATTCGCATGGCATGCCTATAAGAGGTCGTATACACAAGCGGGGTTGTGCCCTTTTACTTTTTTTGTATTGTACTACCTGTTTATATGGTATGAATCCCTCCTTGCGCGCAGGTTTAGAAAAGGGTGGCAGGGATCACGTACCTCAGCCCCACAGACAGCGTAGCACCACTGGAAGTGCTCTAAGGGACGATGCACCAAAAAGACGTCATGCGTTGTTAATGCTGGCACCAGAACAATGCGAGAATTGCGAGAACACATACGCAAACGAAATGGTAGGAGCTTAATTTTTCGCTAGATAAGAAGCTAATAAAAAATAACATCCATAGATTCCATTTATTCGTTTTAACATTTTGACCAACATATGTAATTGTATTCAGTCAATAGGTTGCACAAATTAAACAGGTTGCCTCGAATCGAATAATTCTGGCAGTGTCACGAACTACTTTGGGTTACGCGGGATCATTCCTTTTTGTACACGTCACCCCCACCTTGTTGGGATGCGCGTTGGTAAGACTAAGGTCAAGTTGCCTTCAGTTTAACATTTAACCTTTTTTCTTGGAGGCTTAGCTTTGCAAATCTTGTCAGATGAGGACATGAGCGCCCACTTCATCTATTCCTCTTGGTCGAAATTCTCAACCTTGAAGGACCCTCAAAGGTGTTCACAAACCGAAGAGAAATCGACCCTGTGTGGTCGGACAAAGTTGAAGGGACACTAAAGAAAAACATTGACTTGATTTAGAATAATAAACTGCACTCCGAGAACTATAATGCAATAGGTTTTACTATCATAAATACATTACTAGCAGAGAAAATCAAGGTTAATATTCATTTTTTTTTAATTTTGCGCCAAAATCTCCGCGCGTGACATTCAAAACTCCAAAATGTATCTTTCGTATTTTTGTGGCATTCATTCTATGAAATTTTATCAAACTTTACATGCTTTATCTTAGAAACCCACAGATTACAATGTGGACCATTTTTATTAATTGAAAGCTACGTAGGACCCAGTATATCCTTTCAATTATTTACGGCATGATGTTTGGTGCGGAAATTTTTAGGTGGCGTCACTACATGCAATTTTTTTCGCTCGTTTTCTCTCTCACGAACCATCGCGTCACGGTTAGAAAGGTGTTTTCGAGATTGTGAAATTGTACTAATATGTGAAAATCTTTTGTTCTTTAGCGTCCCTTTTGCCCCGCCGCGGTGGTCTAGTGGCTAAGGTACTCGGCTGCTGACCCGCAGGTCGCGGGTTCGAATCCCGGCTGCGGCGGCTGCATTTCCGATGGAGGCGGAAATGTTGTAGGCCCATGTACTCAGATTTGGGTGCACGCTAAAGAACCCCAGGTGGTCAAAATTTCCGGAGCCCTCCACTACGGCGTCTCTCATAATCATATGGTGGTTTTGGGACGTTAAACCCCACACATTAATCATTTAGCGTCCCTTTTATACAAGGCGAAAAGACTTTTCTGGCCTCTCTTTGCTCCTGTGTTGCCCTTTTCAGCCATTCTAAAGAGAAAGAGACCCAGGAGCTTTTTATTCAACTGTGGACCATCAACTCACCATGCTGGACTGGAAAAGAAGAGTCCGTATTCTGCAAATTTTTTAGGAAAGAAATTTTATGGCTATGCTAAACCGTTGGCGTCTTTGTACTATTATAAACTGAAACATTTCTTTTTGCTTTCTTGTCGTAGACACAGATCGCACACGTATTTCTTCAAAAACATGAATTTCGTCAAAGTTTGTTGTGTCTATATTTACGATTTTGTGTTTCTCAAACAGTGTGTTGCTTGCCTATTTTTGTCACCTATAACCCGAGTTTTTGATACCTCGAAATTTGGCCTCTAGATATAACTTTTGAGAGGTTAATGAGCACAGCAGTGCATCTACGGCAGCCTTTATACCCCATGTGAGCGCAACTCAGAAAAAGCATGCGTGCGTGCGATCGTAGTCACTGCGACAGACAACGACATTCGTTAACCAATACTAACCAGCACTTACCGTTTCTTACACCACAGCAGCCATCATTAAGACAACGGGTGGCAACACTGGCCGTCATTCATGCATTGATAGCAAGCCAACATTAACAGATACGCCTTCATAACCAGGCAACGTTGGTTTGTATTAACCACCACTAACCAAAATTCAGTCAATGATTTCAATATTTCAGTCGTGCTTAACAGTAAGTATTAGGCGAGTTGTTTAGGATTCATGAGGAGAACACAACAAACCTTGCAAGGACAATGGAATAGCAAACGCCTGTCCTATTTGGTCTTCTTTAGTCGTTTTGTTGCTTGCGCGGTATTTAGGACAGCCAGTGCGGCGCAGGGCTGGCAGAATGCGTTTAAATTTAGTACAGGACACCACAGATCACCGCGTAAATACTTCGGCAGGAACGAGGTTGTACTCAATCACTAAATTATCTTGGACATAAAAATAACAAACAAAAATAGCAATGTTAATTAGAAGCAACAGCTGAAATAATTTTCAAGTGGTTGCAGATGCGGACCCAAACGAAGCTTTTAAACACACCGAGAGAACGCGATCGCGAATGAAGGTAAACTCGAAGAGAAACAGATTAGAGAAAGGCAAGAAGAAAACAAGGGAGAGAAGGTGGGCAAGTTAACCAGCTACAAAGAAAACACGTGGTCAAATGAAGAACACAGCGGAGTTGAGAAAAATTGATGCAAAGGTTGTTTTTCTACCAAGTACTTGATGCGTGCTGACTACCCCTCTCTCTTCTTCACCAGCGTACACACGGGGCGCCTAAGTAAACGTTTGTTTAGGAACTAAGCCCACAGGTGTCGGAGCTTTCTGGTGGTCAGAAGAGGACATAAGTGCGACTAAATAATGGAGAAGTTCTTTTATATATAAAAAAGTAGATAAATAAAAAACAAACGAAAAGAGAAAGTTCTTTGTAACGCGGCAGGACAAAAACATACAGCGTCAGCGATGCATTCAAGTTTTCAAGGTTTCAAGCCCCCCCCCCTCCTAAATTTTTCAATTTTGTTGGCGTATATATAAATACACGCACACATGCAAACGCAAGCGCAATCAAGTATAAAGTACAGTTCAACCCTCGCCACTTCCCCCCCCTCAAAAAAAATCTCGTTGTGCCCCTACACAGCATAAATAGTGTTTGTGCAAATACATGCACATATACAAACGCAAGTGCAATCAAATATAAAGTACAGTTTAACTCTCGCCACCTCCCCCCCCCTAAAGAAAATGTCGTTGTGCCCCTGCACAGCATAAATAGTGTTTGTGTTGACTGGCTCCGTCGTGTCTTTATTCAGCCTGCCTTTTCTTCATCTACGATGATTGATCGCTGAACTGAACAGATAATTCTCTCGATCCAAGCACATAAGAGTTGCCTTTTTTAGGATGTAGTTGAAAATCAGGTACAGGTGAATGGGCTGATCTTGTGTCGTACGCCACTTCCTTGCCCCTTTATGCCCCACATCAGCAATGTTAGAACACTTCTGAGGAGCTTGTGTAACATCTTATGACTTAGTTTCAGAAAAGGAAGTAATTTCGTGCATGAAATAAATGCCGCTATATTATGAAGGATCCTAGCATCTGAAGAACCGTCAAACATGCATTTACACACAAAGCTTCCAATGACTTCCACGGTATCTCACATAAGTATCGTTGATAGTATTACACTAGACAAAACTTGGAAAACTTAGCTTCACTTCAAGCTGCGTGTTCCCGCAAGCAATGTTCCAACCCTGAAGAAGTACTACGCTTAGTACGTACCTGCATATACTTACGTGCGCAACATCAGAATTCAAATTGATGTAGGCGTCCCGCTATTCGGAAGATAAATCGTCAGTGAGCCTTTTGGGGAGCCAGCTAAAGCGCCAGCTCAAACACATATGATCTCGCCATCTATCATAAATAAGGGTAAGGCTACACACAGATCATAAGGCAGGCGCAATCATTTACCCAACCGCGACTCCGCGACACTCACCCAGACTTGTATGTGCATGAGTATTACACGAAAACTTTCTCTCGAACAGCAATGCCACCGCGCTTTACACTGAAAGCCGGCTACCCTCTCAGCAGTAGTCCGGCTGAACCATTGCATGCCGTGCGGTAAGAAAAGAATAAACAAAAGTCACAGTTTCAGCACAAGGCTGAAGCAATGAATGAGATAGCAACCCATCTGACTGTTATAAGAAGTAAGTTTAGGATATTTAGGAACCATACGAAATGTAGTGAACATGTCCACCTGCGTTCAGCTGCAGAGTTCCACCCACGTGGAGCAGCACGTTCTTTCTGTGAAGGACACACCGGACCATCACTGCGTGCGTTGTGCCTTCCCAGGTTTCTCTCCTGCCAACGCCGTGATGAACTAGAGTGTCAACGCCGCCACCAGTTTAAGCGTTAGCGCCCGCTGCTTTGCATCCACACATGGTTCCCTTTAGCGGGAGATGGCGTATTTTATTGCTGTTTCGCTTGGTTAAAAGACGCCAAATCAAAAGAACGGTTCTAGAAAAATGTTACTCCTTTCAAATTTTTTCTTCGGCTGTTAAAAAAAAGAAAAAAAAGGAGCCCGAATGACGACAGTTATGCTCAGTATTGGTAAAATAAATCGACACGTTTCCAGTAGTTTTCACCTTTAATTCGCAAATGTATCGACATTGCCACTTTGTACCCTCTTACGCAAAAATTTTGCATTTCTTATAGGAACACTTTTGGTTACGTAAGAAATAAAAGAAGCCTTCCTAATATTTTTACCATGATTCACAACTTCAGCTTCTGTCGTGTCGATAGCGAGAAATTACGTTCTCTGAGTTTTCAAAAGGTAAATAAAAAGATCAATCGCACAGGGCGATAGCACAGGGCGATCAACAATCGCACAGGGCGATATATATAAAAATAAATGAGTAAAATGAATAGGTGGAACACCGTTAGCGGCCTTCTCGGTATTGCGCCCACATTGATCGGTCTGCCAACTCGAGCTCGCTCGATAAATCGACCAATTTGTTCCGTTATGCTATAAATACCTCTCGAGAGAAGAACAAGTACGCTTTTTTTTACTCAACGTTGACCGGTTAAGAGATTTCCTACTGTATTTTTTATGGAAGCCGGAGGTACCACTCGAATTTGGACAACATCGCAGAATCCTTCAGAGAAGGTAAAAAACATCCTGTTAAGGGTGGCAAAACGTTGTTGTCGTTAACTGAACAACGTTAGTGCACCGTTACACGAAGGTGGTCTGCGCATTGGAGGCCAGCCTAAGTTCTAGACTCTTAGGAAATGGTGTCTGGTGATGCCGTTAAGTGGCGTCATGATGCCATAAATTTTAGTGACCTGGAACTCAGCGTGACGTCACTTTCTGATGTCTTTATGAGTCACAGGCTGACTTCGGAATTTTGCTTAAGCATCATTGGTTACAACACAAGAAAACTCCTATAAGAAAAGTGACAATTCGTAAGCCAGCCGAAGGAACCGCTCGTAAGATGACTGCATCGTTGACACCTTCGGAAAAGGAAAATAAAATATATTCGGTTAAGGGCTTCCAAAAGTTCTCGTCGATACTGATATACTTTAAGTGTACCATTACACAGAGGTGGTAAACAAATTGGACGTGAGCCTAATTCTCGAACCCTATGGGATGGTGTGTGATGAAGTTTTTAAGTGAATTCTTGACGCCACAAACTTTAGTGATCTGTGACTCAGGATGACGTCATCTTGTGATATGTATATGAGTCATAGGCTGACTACCGAATTCTTCTTAAGCTCAGGACGTGTTGATTGGCCGGTTAGTAAAACATTATGGCATATTGCAACGCACACCAGGTTACACAAAGAACACGCACACAAAACGCCTGTGTGGTCTTTTTGTGCGCGCGTTCTTTGTGTAACGTGGTGCGCGCTGCCATATGCTGCAATCTCCTTAAGCATACTTGGTTGCAATATTAAAACCTCACGCATTCCTCGACCCTCATAACACCAAATGTTGACCCAACGGTGGCGCAATATTGAGTAATTTGCTTCAAGGTTGTAACAACATTTCGTGTTGTAAGTGCTTAAGGCTATTCGAAGGCAAAAGCCATGTTTTTTTTGTGACTCGATGTGTTGATCCTCCACAGCCCCTTCGGAAATTCGGAGAACCATCTGCACCTAAGATGAATGTGCAGCGCCTCCACGCTCAAAGGCATTACGAGCTTCGTGCACCTGACATTGTTTAGCGCAGCCTTCCTGATTGGCCCGACATTGACGAAGTGATGACGTCATGCAATGGTGCCATAACGTGACGTCAGTTTTGCGAAGCCATGGTGACGTCACAACGTCTTGTTATGCGTGGCGTCATCAGAGATTATTTTTATTTCGCAACACTTGTGCCGACGCCGACGGTAAAATTTCACGTTGAATGGGGAACATAAATCTTGCGCTTTAAAGGATCAGTAAACAACCTCTAGTTTTTTCTACACGACTTAAATAAGCTCGCAAATTCATGCCGAAGGCTCCGGTGATAACATTTTGCGAATATTGCAGTCAACCACGCCACACAGCAGCTACATTTCGAAAAGCGATTCCGGCGCCCTTCTGCAGCGCCTGTCCAATTCTCCTAGCACGCGAAGTGATGTAATCTTGCCCATAGGCAACATTACGCAGCACCGACTTCGTAGATTGGTCCTTTGCACTACGAAACGGTGCCTTGGCTCTGCGCTGATGCAGTTGTAGCTGCGCAGTTGGCATTGTAATCTTCTTGTGCTGCCATCTGCCGTTTAGATAGAGCACTGAGACCATACCGACTCTGCCTGAAGCAAAGCCTTCGAGAGTAAAAAGAATCTCGCAACTTCACGTTAAGGGAAAGGTGCATACTTCGCTGGCACCTCATACCTGTCTCACCACCGCGCTTCCTCCACGCACCGGTATGACGTGAGCGACATGGAGATGGAAACTTTGCTCGGTCATTGGCTGTACACCGATGACGTAACCACTGATATTGTGTACGTTATCGAAGTGGGCGTAGTCTTAGAGAAAGGGCTACGTCAACATTTCTCAGCTGCTGAGAAGTATGGAGCGAGCAACTGAAACTAGCCCAAGAGGGTTGTTCTATACCTTATTACCACATTTTTTGAAAAATTCCAGCGGCAGCATGTTCCCATCGTAATAGTGTAACGTTATTTCGCCATCTAAAATTTTGTACCACAACATCATTTACTGACCCTATAATAAATATAAAGTTCTGTAAAAAAATTGACGGGAGATCCACGAGGAGAATGATGATGAGATTGGGCGAAGCTCCTGGAAGTAATACCATGAAATTTTCTTCCGTTAATTTGCCTGGCAATATGTGCGCTTCCTCGCCACTTCCCATTGTCGAACGTTTTCAAGATCCGCTTCGCGACGTTGACGTGCTGCCTCGGCTTCTCGTTCCCGTACGGAAGGATCTTGCCGACGCTGCCTTGCTGGTGTGGCTTCTTGTTCCCGTACAGCCGGATCTTGCCGACGCTGCCTTGCTGGTGTGGCTTCTTGTTCCCGTACAGCCGGATCTTGCCGATGCTGACGTGCCACTGCAGCTTCTTCTTCACGTATGGAAGGATCTTGCCGACGCTGCCTTGATGATGTGGCCTCTCGTTCCCGTACGGAAGGATCTTAACGACGCTGACGTGCAACTGCACCTTCTTGTTCACGTACGGCGGGATCTTGCCGACGCTGCCTTGATGATGTGGCCTCTCGTTCCCGTACGGAAGGATCTTAACGACGCTGACGTGCCGCTGCAGCTTCTTGTTCACGTACAGCGGGATCTTGCCGACGCTGCCAGGCTGATGTGGCTTCTTGTTCCCGTACAGCAGGATCTTGCCGACGCTGCCTTTCTGATGTGGCCTCTCGTTCCGGTACGGAAGGATTTTGTCGATGCTCACGTGCCGCTGCAGCTTCTTGTTCACGTACGGTGGGATCTCGCCGACACTGCCAGGCTGATGTGGCTTCTTGTTCCCGTGCAGCAGGATCTTACCGACGCTGCCTTGCTGGTGTGACCTCTCGTTCCCGTACGGAAGCATCTTGCCGACGCTGACGTGCCGCTGCAGCTTCTTGTTCACGTACGGCGGCATCTTGCCGACGCTGCCTTGCTGGTGTGGCTTCTTGTTCCCGTACAGCTGGATCTTGCCGATGCTGACGTGCCACTGCAGCTTCTTGTTCACGTACGGACGGATCTTTCCAACGCTGACGTGCCACTGCAGCTTCTTGTTCACGTATGGAAGGATCTTGCCAACGCTGACGTGCACTGCAGCTTCTTGTTCACGTACGGCGAGATCTTGCCGACGCTGCCTTGCTGATGTGGCTTCTCGTTCCCGTACGGAAGGATCTTAACGACGCTGACTTGCCGCTGCAGCTTCTTCTTCACGTACGGCGGGATCTTGCCGACGCTTCCAGGCTGATGTGGCTTCTTGTTCCCGTACAGCAGGATCTTGCCGACGCATGCCTTTCTGATGTGGCCTCTGTTCCGGTACGTAAGGATTTTGTCGACGCTCACGTGCCGCTGCAGCTTCTTGTTCACGTACGGCGGGATCTTGCTGACGCTGCCTTGCTGGTGTGGCTTCTTGTTGCCGTACAACAGGATCTTAGCGGCGACGTCGCGCAGCTTCCCGGTGCGCTTCTGCCTCGTGTGTCCTCACTTCAGGGTCCTGTCTGCGAGCGCGCGCCGCCGCTGCCCTGCACGCCCGCCTTTCGGCATCCTTATCCATACGAGCATACACCGACGGCAACGAGCATCGGCAACTACAAACCTGTATTGATATAGTTTTGAATATAAAATCATTGCTTTAGAAAACACCCGGCGTCTTTCGTTAAGCAGCTGGCGTCTTCTTTTTGTTTTGCTTTAGAAACATCTGGCGTCTTTTCGTTTTGCTTTTAGAAAACATCTGGCGTCTTTCGTCGGTTTATTTAATCAAAGGGCGTTTTGAACAAAAAATTTTCATTGTTTATTCACGCACAGGAGAAATCTCACCAGGCACTACCTTGGAGGTAAACAATGGCTGCTACTGGGAGTGAGAGACAGCAGAAGTCGGCTTTTAACACTTCTACTTCTACTAACGTTTCCTACTGGAACAGGCCAATGGCTGCTAATGGGAAATGAGAAACAGAAGAATTCGGTTTTTAGTGAACGCGCACGCTGCGAATTTTTTTAAATTGTTCAACAAGGCACAGGAGAAATCTCCCACCGGCACCACCTTGGAGGTCAAAGCGTAAGACTGGTTACTCACTATGACTACGACTACGACTACGAGGGACAAACTGGTGTCGCTATAAGGAGCTTCGCCCCTAAAAAACTGCAGTTCACCTATCGTGCCCGTCTGTAAGAAATTTGTATAGACTAGCCTTCGTTGCAACCACTGTCAATTTTTGTTTTTTAATCCAGGTAAATAAAAAGCAAGAGTGCCTCGTGCCCGACTGAAATATTTTCGGACCACGTGTTGATGTCATAGGGCATTTGACAGAGCTTGTTAGAACGCTCAATTTATTTATCTAAAATAGGTTACGCAAACGTGTATACATACGGAAAAATTCAAGCATGCCTTAAAAAAGCTGAGGTATACACGTCATTAAAATGGGTGAACGTAATATAAACTTTTACACTGCGCAGGAAGGCGAAGCTTGTAAGCTGAGATTACTGTTATTGCGAGGGTGTAAAGAGAATTACCCTGTTTCAAACGTAGCATAAATATGAGCTCCAACCACAAATTCGCGTCGCATCTATCTATCCATCTATCTATCTATCCATCTATCTATCTATCTATCTATCAGTAAAACTTGGCAACGTGCAAAAATGGCCGGTGCACATGGAAGGATTGAAAAGGTACACAAAGTGTGGTATTGTTGGAGTAACAACAGTACGTTTCCATCTAGAGGAGGTGCCAGAAAGAACAATCAATGAATGCTATGGAAAAGCAAACGTTAAAATGAAAAGATGAAAGAAGGAAGTGGAAAACATATGTTCAACCATGAAGGGCCCTAAAAGATATACAAAAAAAACAGTACCCATTGGTGTCAGGAACTTTCCCATTCGGCTTTGAGAAAATAGGATTGCATTCTGTCAGTTTTCTAGGTGAGGAGGAAACACGATTCGGTGAGTGCCGAGGTCCAGGAAGGCTTGTTTCGCGTGAACGTCAATATATAGACGAGGGAGATATAGAAAAGCACCTATGGAATTACGTATGTTTGCCAAAAATAAACACATGCTTGAAAGACATGCGCAAGAGGCGAAGCCCATCTTGCGGTACTTCAGAAAATGGTAGCTTGCGGAGCTTCGCACAGCACAATCGGAGACGCTCTCACAACACAAAGATGCATTGAAGAGGAAAAAAAACATGATGAAGAATGACACGTGAAGTAAGAAACAGTGTTCGCGGAAGGAAGCAAACAAAGTTTACGCAAAAGCGAAAGCACAGGGAAACCAATTTCTCCAAGTTATTTGCGCTGTAATTGCCGAAAATTGTGTTGAGCCTAATGGGAGTGACTTTCCGGCGTATATTTGCTCTGTCAATGCCGCCAATTGTGACGTTGTGTTTTGACTCACATGGGCTTCCCTGTCATTTGTAAAAATTTGTACACTCAGCTGTCCGCAAGCATTTGAACTTCAGTGAATTGTTGCAGAAATTGTTCTGGGTCAGTTGTGACTGTCAACGCAAAAATCGATACAAGGACTCGACAAGATGGCGTCAGTGATTGCATTTCTAATAACCAGTCGGTCATTTAGATCCACGGAAGCTCATATATAATGTTTCAAACGTATACTGATTTTATTCCTCCACGCAATAAAGTGATGCGATGCTATGCTCTGACCTGTCTCTTCTTTTCTTTTTTTTTTGGTTCCACGAGGTACGTCGTGAAATTGTTCGTCTAATAAACGAGTTGATAAAAACGTTCTACTGATGAACAATATTGCTTCCTTACTCAGAATTTTTTCTGCTGTATTATATAAAATAAATACTACCAACCCTACCTGGCGGAACTGCAGGCTCTCTCGGCCATAAGGCGCCGTAGTGCGTCTGTTTTCCTCCTTCGTTGGCTTAGATCCACTCATGGACAGTTCATTTGCCTGTGTTTGTGTCGACGACTATAAATGTACTCACTTTTGGCTGAAGCGTATAAATTCCAATTGCATCCTCAGCGGGAAACACACACGCTCTTACATGCTTCTCTTCGATAGAGCTGATTGAGTTCGTTCCCTTTTACAACGAAAGCTTTTATGAGATCACAACTCAGGTCATGCGCAGTTGTCCGCCACCGCCGCCGACGTTGTCCGTAATCACATCGCGCGATATTAGAAAAAAAAACCTAGCAATAAAGACACAGTGGGCTCCAACCCGGGTCCACTGGGTGCCAGCCCAGTATTCTACCACTGAGCTACGCTGGTGCTTGTGATTGTTGCAAACTTGCCTCAGGCAGGTTTGATGTCGGGAAAGCAATCGCGTTAATACGACTTATAAGGTGTTATAAAACAGCGAAAGAACAACTAGTCATCGCACAATGTGAATAGCGTAACGAGTTGGCCATCCATTGCGAAAGCTTGTGTTTGTTCCCCTAATAACTGTGGTGCGTACCCACCACTTCAGCCATAATTCCTCATCGTCGTCAGACCCCGCAGGAACAATTGGTACGAAATTCCTTGCAAGTGTTTAGCGGATACCACGCTTCTCAGAAGAGTAGTGGATGCCAGCCTACTTCCCAAAAGTTTATTATTAATGCCCTAGAAGGTATTAATTAAGTGTAGTATTTACCCAATGAGTGTTTTGAAAAGGCACTCATTTTTTTCGTTTTCTCTTTTACATGTATACTTCACTCTTCGCTTTCTTTCCTGTCTTATTCCCCATTCTCCTTTCCCTTATTGCAGGGTTGCACACCAGATGCTCCAACTTCTGGTTAACCCCCTTGCCTTTCCCTAATTTTATTCTCTCTCTGAAAGGCCGCTCTTCTAGCTTTCGCTGTGACTGTGCTGCACCTTTCGTGCAGGCCTGGCGTTTTTTTTCCACTTTCACTCACAAGCCTTTATAAAATAAATGCCTTTTTTCTCTCTCCATTCGCAAACTCTTTCGATAAAAGTGGTGCAGTAGACGTCGACCTCGCTTTTCTCGCTCAAGTTAGATGGAAGAGCAGCTTCTTAGTCTGATAAATCGCGAGAGTATTAGAGGAAAAACTGGGAGGTCAACTAGGTTTTGCCCAGTTTGTTTCATCACACTCGGGGAAAAGAATGAGTGATACATGTGTAGCGTGAGTGCCTATTATTTTGTTTTAAAAAAGCTGGGAGGTCAACTAGACTTGGCCAACTCTGTTTCATCACACTCGGGGAAGCGAATGAGAGATTGAGAGATATGTGTAGCTTGAAGGCCAATTGTCTTGTCTTGAAAAAAAAAGTAACGCCAATAGGTATGTTGGCCACAACTCGACTGGCTGCTGAATTGTGCGAAAGAGGCAAAAAAGAAAGCGTGCGGAAATTTTCTTCAGTGCATACGCTGATTGAGTCATCGATCCTGCCTACCGATTGACATGGAGCGGAGCATCCCCGCACGAGTTCAGAATAGCGATACGATAGTATAAATAGCGAGTACTTGAAAGTGTTCTCCATGCCGCCTCCAGCAATGAAATAAGGAAGATAAAGAAGCCATAGAATGAAAACGCTGGGCATCCAGCACAGAAACGTTCAGTCCTCTTCTAGACATATCACGGCATTCTCTGAAGCCCATCGCTAAGCCTTGAAGGGCACGCTTTGTCGGCCAGCGGGTTATTCCGGCTGTCTTTATCTGCAACCCGGCTCCAATTAGGGGTACGTGACTGGGCTTCCCGCCGAAGGGGGCATCCATCAGCCATTCCTCCTTGGCGCGCTAGCATGGTGTTGTCTTTTTATCCACACTCTATTGCGGAAGCTTCCTGAATCCCCTGAGCCAACGAGTAGCGGTAAAGAAGTGGCGTGTATGCCTCAGACGGTAACCCCTGCCCGCGTTTCCAACATCTCAGCTGTCTCTCTCTCTTTCTCTCTCTTCGTGCAACAATCGCTCGGCTTGCCTCAGCAACACAGATAGCGCGAGTCAGTTCCGGATGTGTTACGGGGTGCAGCCGCGCAGTTGCCACAGTTTCGGCGCCGTAAAACATTTAAACAAGTGATGCAAAAACGTTAGTACTATAAGGAAGATATGACGTATTATCTGTGGCGCATCTTAGACCTTCATATGAGCCATCGCTGTAATAAAGCGCGTTCACTCACGAAACAGAAAGACCTCGGCCCAAAAATTACTGGTTTAATTTAGTGCCGTATACTGAATATTGAAAGAGCCTCTGTTCCTGCTATTGTAAAAGAAGTGTTGATTCATGATTTTTTTAAACATCGTTTTTAGAGTAGTGTTCTTTGCGAACCATCTGTCTGTCACTTTTCATTGTAATTCTTTCAGTTAAAACGTGTTTTTATCTTATCTCTCAAGAAGGTATTGCGCTTGCCAAAAAACTTCCAAAAAAAAGAGGCACTGAGAGCTATGTTGGACAATTAACTCTTCGAAGTACACCCATGTAGCGTAGTGTAAGCATCACAGGTAGCCTACGTGACGTCACTGAATCTTGTTTTTTTTTGCTGAAAATGTTTATGTAGAGATCAGACATATGTTTTCATGCCATTTCAAAACAAAACCACTGAAAGCAAATAATTTACAGTGAAAACTTTCGGCCCTCAATAATACGCGAAATGACAAAAACTTGCGGGGTATAGAGCTTAAGCTTGATTGATTGATATGTGGGGCTTAACGTTCCAAAACCACCACATGATTATGAGAGACGCTGTAGTGGAGGGCTCCGAAAATTTCGACCACCTGGGGTTCTTTAAACTGCACCAAAATATGAGAACACGGGCCTAGAACATTTCCGCCTCAATCGGAAATGCAGCCGCCGCAGCCGGGATGCGAACCAGCGACCTGCGGGTCAGCAGCCGTGTACGTTAGCCACTAGATTACTATGGCGGGGCATATAACTTAAGCTTACCTGTAATCGCATGAAGAAGAGGCCGCTACAATTTGCGAAATGTGCTGTACGTCCAGACGACCCCTTAACATGGTAACCAAGCACTTGTGATGTTGCACTTCTAGGCTTGAAAGTGCGCCATCTGCATTTTGATCTGGGTCAAATGCAAATACATGTGCTTGCGTAAAAGTTCGTGCTATATATAAGGTAAGGTTGTCATATTTAGTACTGAGTCCTCCGTTGGGGCATCTCTTATGATCGTATATTATTTACTGCATGCAAAACTTGAGTATTTTACGCCTTTCTTGTTTCAAACATCAGTGCGAGTACTTTTCCGAAGACCTTAGTGTTCCCACTGAGCGCAGATTGAGTAGAAACATATTGTGCATTGATGCCTTCGAAAACACAACAGAAACACGACGAAACAGCTGATGACGTGTAAGCAATGAAGGTAACAATGCTATAAATATAGGCAATGCACTATCGCACGTGACTCACAAGTACCATGAAAGGGTGGCCTGCCCATATGACTACAAAAATTCTAGCCTCTAAATATCAGATACTGCCTGCGCGTCATGGAATGTGCAGTTCTTCCGATGTCTTGCTCGAAGGCTGTGGGCAAAACTGGCACAAATGTGATCTATAATGAACGCATATCCACCCTTTTCCGGAAGCCAGGCTACGTTAAGGGACAGATTTTGAACGAACAAAAAACTACACCCATGTTTGGATTTCTTAATGAGCTCATAACAGATGGATTGCGTCTATCCAGCTGGTACGTACGTTTAATAAAGAGCAGGTATAGCTCGCTGCGGCCGTAGTGTGCAAGGCCTGAAACTATGCTTAGTGGGAAAATGAAAAAGGAATAGGGAAATCTGGTTTTTACAAATTCTCTGTGGAAAGCTTAAAAGAACGCAGTGTTTTCGCTCAGCGCCAAAATACAAATGTCAAAGCTACTTGGACGAAGTCCGGGCAAGTAGCCTGAGCACGAACCCTATCTGTGCACATATAGTCAATGCGATGGCGGGCGCGACTTGACATCAGTGATTGGGTCACACGCGTTCGGAACATAAAACAATGTTGCCACAGATTCGCCAACACTTTTCGTTCGATAAGCGCATTGCGTATGAAGGGAAGGCCAGTCTATCTTAAGGACGTATGTTCTTTGTTATGCAATTAAGCAGACTAAAATGCGCGGATCTCTTTGTTGCCCTGCAGGAGAATAATTAAAATGAAAACAATTTTTTTCAGGTTTCAAGGGATAAAAGAGTGTTGTTCCTTGACCGTATTTTAACACAATGTCGTGTAGGTGTTTCAGTACGCGTTCTTGCCGATAAACGCGGACGCTGTCGCAGAGCACCATCTCGAAGCACAACTGACCAAGTACAACTGAAGGCTTCAATGCGTGTTTTCATTTTTTACCTACTGATGTGAGCCATTTATTCATGTCCACTACTCATAACCAAAGGTTCTTTATGTCAGGAGCCAAATAATATTAGCGCAGGTGTGTTTCTTGGCAATATCAATCAACCTGATAATATTATTGGAACGGGCTTTATTGGCACAAGTAGTGCTTGCACAGCAGGTCTATTGATGCGGGAACCGGGCGGCAGGAACCGACGCAGGATACACAACGCTCGGGGGCAACAGCTCGCGCTCGGCTCCTCTTCCTAAAGGCGTGACCCACTGCGGCACATATTCTTCTTCCTCTCTACAATACCCCGGCGACGAAGACGAGCCATCCTGGCAAGTCAAGGTGATGATATTAGGAGTGGGTCGTGATATGGCTTGAGACGACTCACGTGGACAGTCTCACGACCAAGGCGTCGCCTGTCTGTAGATGGCGTGACCGGCTCGATCAGGTATGTGACAGGAGATCGACGTTCGACGACGAGATAAGGACCGTGAAACTTGGGGGCAAACTTAGCGGACAGACCTGGGGAGTGGAAGGGCAGTCGAAGCCAGACAAGCGAGCCCACGGCACAAGTCTCGACTTGCTGGTCGCGGTCGTGGCGGTCTTTTTCGAATGCTTGCTTGTCCGAGGTGAATGATCGGGCCAACTGACGACACTCTTCAGCGTGGTGCAAAATTTCAGAAAGAGGGCTGAACTCTGAGACGTCGGGACGATACGGCAAAATGGTGTCAAGGGTGGAGCATGGCTCACGCCCATATAGAAGAAAGAAAGGCGAGAAGCCTGTGGTTGACTGCGTCGCGGTGTTGTACGCATAGGTCACAAATGGGAGAATGACATCCCAGTTTAATTGGTCGGAATTGACATACATGGCGAGCATGTCTCCTAGCATTCGGTTTAAGCGCTCAGTTAGACCGTTGGTCTGCGGGTGGTAGGCTGTAGAGGTGCGGTGCACCGTGCGGCATGCCTGAAGGAGTTGTTGTACAACTTCGGATAAAAAGACACGCCCTCGATCACCTAGCAGTTCACGTGGTGCCCCGTGACGCAGTACGAAGCGTCGCAAAATGAAATTGGCTACGTCCCGTGCACCAGCCGTAGGTAGTGGAGCTATTTCAGCATACCTCGTCAGATGGTCGACGGCGACAATGATCCACCGATTTCCAGTGGCAGTGTAAGAAAGGGGACCATATAGATCGATACCAACGCGGTCAAAAGGGTGCGCCGGACACGGTAGAGGCTGTAATAATCCGGGTGAATGGGCAGCTGTCTTTCGTCGTTGGCATAATGAACAAGACCGAATGTATTTTCGTACAAAAGTGTACATACCACGCCAGTAGTAACGCTGGCAGATCCGCTGATATGTTTTTAACACACCAGCGTGAGCATGTTGTGGGTCGGCATGAAAATACGCACAGACATCAGATCGCATGTGGCGTGGTATAGCCAAGAGCCATTTACGATTTACGAGTGGCGAGTTCGGACACGGTACGTGGGCCCTTTGCCAGCAGCATCTGGAAGGCGTCGTCGTCTATCCCCTTCAAAATATGTTTGATCTTGTCTGCCTCAATCATTGAAGGGTCAAGGCGCTTGCACAAGTCGAGCACATCCTCGATGTAGCTTGTGAAGCCTTCTCCTTGAAGCTGTGCGCGTCCCCGTAGGCGCTGTTCGGCACGGAGCTTGCGTACCTCGGGGCGACCGAACACATCGGCAATGCTGTGCTCAAAGGCACCCCAAGTGGCAAATTCCGACTGGTGGTTGTTAAACCAGAGACTAGCCACCTCTTTCAGGTAGAAGGGTACATATTGCAGCTTCGAAGGGTCGTCCCACTTGTTGCTTGCGCCTACCTTTTCAAATGTCAACAGCCAATCTTCGACGTCTTGCTCATCAGTACCGTCGAAAAAAGGTGGATCGCGTACGCGTAGCGCAGTGGGAACGATGACCATCGGAGGCTGGGTCGTACCTTGCTGGATGGTTTCTTCAGCCATGTCTGGGATGGCAGGTAGTTTCCGGTTGCGGAGTTCCAGGTTGAGTTACCCAGCACCTCCACCACTCTGGAACGGGCTTTATTGACACAAGTAGTGCTTGCACAGCAGGTCTATTGATGCGGGAACCGGGCGGCAGGAACCGACGCAGGATACACAACGCTCGGGGGCAACAGCTCGCGCTCGGCTCCTCTTCCTAAAGGCGTGACCCACTTCGGCACATATTCTTCTTCCTCTCTACGTTATAAATAATGGTCAGGAACACGTTAATTCACATTAGAAAGAATCGCATGCATGCTCGAGTTTCGACATAGAAGTTTCATTCGCCTACACCGGCTCTAACACAACTTTTACACCTCCAAACTATAACACTACCTTCACGCCTAATTTTCTTGATCATACAGGAACACACAATAGCATCTATCAACAAACTCACATTGTAGCTTTCTCAAGCGAACTCCAACAAATAACGGACCAGAAGATGTGCTGGACGACAGGGGCGAAATGTTACTTTCATGGACTACCCTTGTGCGCCGCCAGCGCGGGCGCTAATCTTCCCCGACACTAATGTTATGAAGCAGAACTTGCTTTTACGTAGGTGCTGCTACCAGTGACTCTTGTCTAATTAAGTAGCCTGCTATGCACACATACGAGGCTTGTGTTGCACCAGAGAAGAAAGCCATGAAAAGGCTGTGGGAGAAGCGAAGTGAACAATGCGTGAACAGCTTTCAGTAGGTGAGCAAATTAGGCTACATGTAGCATGCGATGTTTCCAACGAGAAAACTCGCTTCCAGGGTTTGTTACCTCCGGCCCGATATTACCCCAGGTGGAGGAGGGCTGACTGATTTAGTTTTCTTCCTATACTTAGTAGATACTACCCCCGGTGGACGTCGCAACAATCAACGCTTACAGTTTCAGATAACATGGCGACACCTTTTCGTTCGTTGCTACTTGTTATCTTATTTTCTTAAATTCTGAAACGACATGATCTTAAAAAAGAGGCAGAGAGCAGGTGAGAGAAAATGTATTGTTAAAAAGTTGATTGATGTGATTGATTTGTTTGATTTGTAGGGTTTAACGACCCAAAACCATGATATGATAATGAGAGACGCCGTAGGGGAGGGCTCCGGAAATTTTGACCACCTGGGGTTCTTCAAAGCGCATCCAAATCTGAGTACACGGTATCGTTAAAAAGTTCTAGCATGAGCTGCCACTGCACATAATTCCACCAGGCTTTCTGGCCACAGAGTTCTGGAGCTTTACGATGCAGAAAAGTGAAATAGAGAAGGTGGAAGTTTGGGTTATTTTTCGGCAATATGCACTGCGTACGTAACTAGTATCTTAATACATGATATACATG
Source organism: Rhipicephalus annulatus (assembly GCA_013436015.1). Lineage (NCBI taxonomy): Eukaryota > Metazoa > Arthropoda > Arachnida > Ixodida > Ixodidae > Rhipicephalus > Rhipicephalus annulatus. Next base: position 148,399 of record WOVY01005626.1, read on the forward strand.
TGACTTCAAGGAAACGAGCAGAATAAGGTGTTTCTTAAGGAGCGGATTCTAGTGCATATATCCAAGAGCCGTAAAATGGAGCGTATGTTTTTGAGTGTTCATGTATGGGTGCTTAAATGAATTATCGTTTGAGCACACGTGCTTGCTTGCGCATGCTTTTGCATTTCTGCGAAAACGATTAATACTCCCATACAGAGCCGGGGTCTTCCTCTGGTTAACCTCCCTTGTTTTCTTTATCTTTATATCTCTCTCTTCTTCTATAGAGAAGACGAAAAGTGCCCGGCGAGCTCAAAGAGATGCCGTAATCTTCGCAATTGCGTATTTATGGACGGGGTTTTTGGCAGTAAATAAATAGAAAATTCTAGCTCAAGGCGTCAGTGAGTACTCACTTTTTAGTTTTTATGCTTGCATTCACGGTCGGCGGATAAAGCTGGTGTTTTCCCGCCAATGGCGTAAATGCAGGACTGTGACGTGAATATTTCAGTGGCAAGCGATCTCCGACTTTTCACGAGGTGAGGTATCACGTTTAAGGATTCAGAATATCGTTTTTTTATTTTTTCAAGCGCTGCTACTATGCTATTGTTTTGAGGGGTACGGCTTACCCACATTCGGAAAGAACTGGACTCCATTCGAGTATTGACAAAGTTCGCAAGCAGTCACGCAAGCCGTCATGACCAATAGCTAATGAAGCTTACAGATAGCACTGATCGCGGTCATGGTAGAACTATGCATGTCCAGAGTAAATGAGTTGTAGCCATTTCACTCTGTGAAAATGTGTTACTTGACACTGCTTTTATTGCCGTTCTTCACACGCATGCGGATCTTCGGGCTTTCCCACAATGCAAGGATGACCATATAATAAATCTAGTTTCAGTAGCGACGTCATTTCCATGACGCAAATGGCATCAGTGAAGTCTTGCTTGACTCTGCTATAAAACACTTTCGAGCTAAGAACGACCAGCTTTTGTTCGACTATCCAGCATCGTACGAAAGTTTATCTAGAAGAAAATGTAAGATTATTAGCCCTAAATACCCTAAACTACATGGAATTTAGTGCCTCTTTATTAAAATTGTGTTACTGATCCATGAAGTAGTGAACACGGCAAAAGCAGCGTTAAAGAGGTCTGCCATCGCGTTCTGGTGAAATTGCCTTGAAAGAATAGTGATAAGATTTTGGTAATTATTATTTCTCCCAAAGAAAAGTTGCGAAGCTATGCGAATCAAGGAAAAAAGCGCTGCAGCACTTTGTATTTGCGGACAACATGGAAATAATTGTACAAATATTGCAGAGACGCTTAACCTTATTCCACTTCATTCCTCAGCAGATTTATATATAAAGGCTGATTTTGTCGATTGCAAAACTCTAATAAAGGCACCTAAAAAGACTTCCACATCACGTGAAACTAGTCTGGTCTTTAATCATTCAGCTTCTGTTCCGAGAGTAAGTTGTATACTCTACAAAAGCTTCCTAATATTCTCTTCCAAAGCTAACGTCTCCAAAAAATCTTCTCCATTCCACCAAAAGTAGTCTACAAATGCTCTAAAAATTTGCATGAATTAGTCACATCCTCTAAAGTCACTAAACTGCAACATTCAGGTTGCCATTCATGCAATAAATCACGCTGCAAAATATGCACACACATGACGACATCACTTTCAGCTCAGAGAACCACCACCGGATTCAGTCATAAAATAAAGGGCAGCTTTTGCTGTGACACATCTAACGTAGCAGATCTTCTGGAGTGATCTTAAATGTGGCATGCATTACATTGGACAAACCGAAAGCAGCTTTCGCCTACGTTTCAATAATCGTAAGTCACACGTGATTTCCCTTCCTAGCCTACCATTATCGAAACACGTTGCGCTTCCCGGTCATTCCTTCAACAAGATAAAAGCCATAATTCTAGAGTGAGGCTTTAGCTCCCATGGTGAAAGAGAAGTTCGGGAATCATATCTCATCCACAAATTCAGCACCATCGCTTTTGGTCTCAACAAAAATCCCACACGTTAACGTTCTTGCGCTCATTATATGTCATGCGCACTGCTCACTTTGGCTTAATCTTATATTTTTGTGACTTATCCATAGCAGTTTAGTTGCTGTTTTTCGGTGTGTTTATCTTTTTTTATCATTTGTCCATATTCCCCCTTTTCATTATTGTTTTTCACCCTTGTCGCCACATGTGCTATCAATCGCTGTTCACTCTTTTTATTACGTGAGCATATTTCTGATAAACATTATGTTGACACCTTTTTTATTTTTATACACAACTTTTCCACGTGTATTCATTGTACCAATCTAGAATCCATGTGACCAACTGGCACATAGGTAGTGAGCATTGTAGCGTTTCGTTTCATTCTGACGAAGGCTGGGCCCACGGCGGCCATAACGCCAATAAAAAGTCTTCACTGTGTGGGTCAAACACCTTTTCTGCTTATATATATATATATATATATATATATATATATATATATATATATATATATATATATATATATATTATATCAGGGAAAGAAGTGTATACATAAGGGCTCGTTTTTCCGTGTTTTGACACAATAATAATGAGATCTAACTGACAGTAATGCCAAGGAACGTATAGGGGAAGTTATTAGAACTAACGGAATGTAAATAAGAAGAAAGAAAATTGGACGAAAAAATAACCAGCCGTGAGCAAAATTCGAACCTATATATATATATATATATATATATATATATATATATATATATATATATATATATATATAACGCAGCGTTAAAAATGAAGTTGACCTTGCGAACTTCTTACCGTAATTATGGGACACGAAAAAAAATCGATTAGTTCAAAAGTTGTCGTACAATAAGTTGTACCAAACCACATTTTATTAGTAGCTTGAAGGGGTCCTTCGAGCTGCCCGCTCAAATCTCTCCAATTTGTATCGTCGCTGTCTGCACTCGTATTTACGGTGCTCTCTTTCAAAGCACAAAGTGGCCCTCATTTTTCATCACTGTCCTTTCTGTTCGCTTCTCCTTGGGCACGCCCGAAAATTGACGCCACTATTTCGCATCGCGTGCTCCTCAGCAATAACGGCAGCATTACCGCAAAATCAGTTTCAAAAAGAATAAAAGGTTAAAATACGCCCAGATGCCCGAATCAGATCTAAGCAGAGAGGCGTTTCGCCCGAGTGTGCACTTCGTAAGTGCCTTCGTTAGGCAGGTGTAGCATAGATCTGTGCATGGGAATAGATGTTGCGGGGGGGGGGGGGGGTAAAATCTATACAACATAAAGTCGTCGAATCGTACGAGTAAATATTATTCAGCTTACTTCTGTGATTACGAGCTTATCAATCTATCCAGTCAGTCACTCGGTTCAATCCAATCTAGTTAAGCTCATTCAGTCAGTCAGTTATTGTTGCAGGTTTGCAGTCTTTTTAACGAAATTACCAAAGCAGCAGCTCGAGACGCTCTTTTATGACCCGAAGTGTCAGCTCTCAATGTATTCCTGCACCCACATGAGCGTGTTTCACCCACATGAGCGTGTTTTCATCAGGATTGCCTGCGACGACTTCTCGGAGAAGGCAGAGATCCTCGTGCGTCCTGAAGTGTGGCTGAACAATCGCTACGTTTTCCGAGGCACATGAGGTTGCCATTTTGGCTGTTTCTACTGGCGTTCCGTGATGCGTCGCTCTCTATAGCCCAGGCCGACAGCGACGATGCGCTCACACACTCAGCGCCTGACCGTTTGGCGCATGCGCCGTAGTGCAACCACCGACTGGCTGAGCGGAGCGGGAGGCGAAATACGATCAGATAAAAGCGCCTTCTAAAGTATACTTTAGTAAGGACACGTTTTACTTCCATGTTTTACCGAATACTATGACGAAGGAATCAACCATGTTTTTCTTGTTTTTTTTAACGCCAAGCTTTGAAACTCGTTCCAAGCAGAATATTTTATCCACTTCTTTCTTTTGTTATTGCGTTATTTCAAACTAACATTGACAGGATCAGTGGTGACAATGAACGAACAAACGAACGTGATTCCCGGCGTCATAAAATCTGTATAATTTTAATGCTTATTTCTACAAACATTGCCATGGCAGTGTTCTCAGACAAAAGCATCTTTGACAATTGAAAACTCTTGCGACCGATCAACATTCGTAGGCGTTCACCGGTGTCTGTGTACATGAATATCGCCCCACGTATTGATAGCTTTCTTTTGGTGCATTCTGGTTTCAGCCCCATAAACTGTTCCCACCGCATGCCGTAGACCACGTTTATGAAGATTCGCGATCGTCAGAGATCATTCCGGCGGAGAATGATCAAATTTGTTCCAAAGCTTACGCGAGCACCGGAGATCATGCTGCAGGTTCGATAAAAGCAGTGTGCAAGACAACGCGTTTGGCTGACGATCAGATTGTCGACGGCCGACCCTTTGTTGGCCGCTATCAGTTAACAGCGTTAACAGCACGACACTTGAGTACTGCGGAAACCCACAAGGTGATGAAAAGGTTATGAAATGGAAAAAACACAACCACTCGTTTATAGCATGAAGTTACAAGTAAACCCATACGAACTCCTCAGAGAGAAAAGCATCTTAATGCCGAAACATTCAACCTGGTCCGGTGTTCAAACAGCGGGCCAATGCCTTTCCGCGGCAGTTTCTCTACCAATTGAGCTAACCAGAAAGCTAGCAATTAGCAGCGAGAGGAAATCTGTGCGGATTTTACGGATTCACTTCTGGCTTCGTGCTACAAACGGGTGGTTGTTGGCGTGAATAAGTGCCACAATTCTTACTACTTTGTGTGTGAGTGTGGCCCGCGGCCGTGGTGGTCTAGCGGCTAACCCCCGTATTCAGAAGCGCTCCTTGACTCGATCTTGACTTGAAACTACCTTCAATGCAGCGCGCTTGAAAAGCGTGGGAGCTTTTGTGCTGCTTTGGCAGAGCTTAAAGACAGCGCGTCGACGACAAGTCAAGTTCAAGTCAAGCAGCGTGTTTGAATACGGGAGTAAAATACTTGGCTGCTGACCTGCAGGTCACGGGATCTAATCCCATCTGCGCCGGCTGCATTTCCGATGGAGGCGGAAATGCTGTAAGCCCTTATGCTCATATTTGGGTGAACGTTACAGAACCCCAAGGGGTCGAAATTTCCGGATCCCTCCACTACGGTGTTTCTCATAATCATATGGTGGTTTTGGGACGTTAAACTCCACATATAATTCTACCGCGTGTGAGCAGCGTGGTGTTTTCGTAAACACCACCATGGCACCAAGTGAAGCGATTTTCGTGCTATCTCGAATCACGAGTCTGATAAGCGCGCCAGCAGGAAAGACCATACTCCATTGACAGCTCAATAAAATTTGGGAGGCGATGACTTTGAGAGCACGCCCAGCGTGATCACGTCGTGATATCTCGCTACTGATGAAGAAACCGCGCTGGAGTTACAAAGCTCTGACGACCAACAGACGGCGTATGGTAAATACAAATGGCTTGCCGTTAGCAAGCTTTATATTGTACGCTTTGAGGTTTAGTGGATAGCTAGCGCTGCTTGTTGAGGAACGTAAGGTCGTTGATTCTTTATTTATATACGGGGTGGCCAGTGAACGGTTGTGCAGCAGGAGCAGTCGTTTTGGGGCGTAGCTCCTTATAGCAGCAATCGTTCGTCCCTCGTAGCCGTTGTAGTGTGTAACAAGTATAACATTTTGACCTCTAAGACAGTGCTGGTGGAAGATTTCTTCTGTGCGTTGTTGAACAATAAAAGATAGTGCTCAATGTACATGCCAATGGCTGCTAAGGGGGAATGAGAGATGTGAGCATTCGGCTTTTAGTTAACGCGCACACTGCGATCCCCATTAGCAGTCATTGGCATGTACATTGTGCACTATCTGACAAGAAAGGGTTGCTACATTATACTCGCTGGGTGTAACCTTCTTAGTTTTAGAAAGGTTTAGCGAGCGTTGAGCCGCTGTGCCATGAATACAATGAACTAGTATATACCATGAATGAACTCGAGGTGGTTAAAGGTGGGAAGTAGATACGAAGCGCAAGCCGTAAGAAAGTACAACCCGAATTCTCCTGTCTCTCATTTCCCCTTAGGAGCCATTGACATGTTCATTGAGCACTATCTGACAGGAAAAGGTTGCTACGTTAAACTTGCTGGGCGTAACATCCTGGGTTTTAGAAAGGTTTAGCGAGCGTTGGGCTGCATTTCCATGAATACAGTGAGCTAGTATATACCATGATTGAACTCGAGGTGGTTAAAGGTGAGAAGTAGATACGAAGCGCAAGCCGTGAGAAAGTGTGCGTGGGCCACCTTTTGTTTAGTCCTTGGAATGTCCGCTGGATGGCGGTGCTTCTATATGGGGAATATATGACGAAAAGATGAGAGATGGTGGTACTTGGAGTGTTAAATAGATGGACGAACGGACACACAGACAGATGCATGGATGGACGCATGAACGGACGCAGGGGCGGATGCATGGACGAACGCAGGGACGGACGCACGAACAGATGTACGCACGGACGCGCAGATGGACGAACGGGCGGCCACACAGACGCATGCATGGACGGACGGAAGCAAGAGCGAAGGGACGGACGAATGCTTCGCCCCACTCCCCATCATTCACACCGTGGATATGCTGCCAATTTTTTAGTAGCAGATGCTGTCCGTGGTGGTCTTCCGAGAAGAGAGAGGGGAGAGAGAAGCTACATTTATGTGGTTGTCTTCTTAGGCTGGCTTGAGACTCGAGTATTCGCATCGCTGCACAAAACGCGAGCACACGGCACGAGACATGAGACGAATTCATGCACCGTTGGGGGGGGGACGCAGGGGCTTCAACCACCGATGCCGAAGCACGACATCTTGCGAAAAAGAAATGCTCCGCATTCTAAAATATTCTGGAGTGTAAGCTTTCACAACGCCTGCTCTAGAAAGATGCCTGTGACTTGAGCCGAACAGCTGGTTCTCGGCCCTCTTCTGTTCTCCTCCACTCCCTTAAACAGAGTCAGCTGAGAGTGCTCATTGCGGCTACCACTTTAAACTTTGCAGCCTCTGTGAATAAAGCAATGTCTACTGCCGTCTCGGAGGCAACATGGTCATGTTTTCGCGATTGTGTCATTTTTGAATTAAGTGTAAGTAGTAGTGTCGGCTTTGAGCGCTCCTAGCGGAGAAAGGACTGAACTACAATGGACCTCTCGTCCTCATGGGAAAGCGTGCGATATACCGCAGGCATCTTTTTAGAGGAGGCGTTCGCTTTCGTTATGTCATGGCAGCAGATCTGAAGCCAGCATTTGCCAAGAGTCCACCTCAACAAATGATTCTCTAACGTGATACTGAATACAAGATAAAGTTCTATTGCTTTGAAAATGTGATTTCTTGCCTAAATATGGCATAAAAGATTGTTGCCCCCGACAAAAATAGTAAATATAGATTAGCGCAGAAATGTTTATCTCTACTAGTGTTTTCCAAGGTATCAAGGCTTCCTAAACAAACCACTAAGACCAGTACACACGTTGAGTTGTATCTATACGAGGAACGTTTCACTCTTTCCGAAAATCACCGCAGTCGGCAATACACTTTATTATTACTTGTCGCATACTTCCTCGGGACGGCATTATGCTCTCCCATAGTAGAGTAAGAAGCACTATAAATTGCTAGGCCCCTCTTTCTAAGCACAACTCTTGTGCATTAATTGGGCTTGGGATGTCTTTCTGCTCTTCTATAGTAGAAGACCTACTATTCATCAACGTTAAACATTTTCTAAACAACAACCGAAAGCTGTTTTGTACTCTCTGCCATCGTCACTTCACTTTCAAGACGTAAGATCCACTCCAGAATTGTTATGGGCGAAACTCCTTAGGGCCGAGGAATGTCTCCTGTCCATAGGTGTCACACACTACTGTTTCAACCAAATGCTGTGTATTTAGCAAAAGGGGTTAATGATTTAGAGTACTTGGCGCTCTACTAAGGCAGAGCATGAAGCCGTCCCATGGGCCTCACATTTCATGAGGCCTTCTTCACAAAAATAAGCAATGAAGCTAGTAGCTTTCAGCATTACATTCCATAACTTTCAGCCAAACATTCTTTATATTGTTAGCTATAGTTGTCTTGAGAAGCTTCTAACAGAGCTCAAGTGAGAGGGATGATCACGTTCACATATATTTTTTTAGCTTTTATAGAAACCTGAAATATATATTCATGCATAAATTCTTTTAAAGCTTCCTTCACTTTTTTTATACTGCTAACGCTCAAAGTATGGTAAATATTTAGGGAAAATGGTTTTGATGTATTGAACATTGGCCACTCGTGGTTTTGTTGAAACAGCGCCGCGATACAATGCAACTCATTTTAACGAAAATTCCGGGCAACTGAGCACAAGAGGTGTGAAGGGTGAAGTAGCCGCGGAGAGTGATGAAGAGACCTTTCTCCGTCTTCTGTCCATCTTTGTAATCTTCATATCACTTCTTTCTATGCTATCTAAGTGCCTACGCTATGCTTTACCCTCGCCCACCCTTTTAAATGCGACGCATTTTATAGCGAACTTCGGCGACCTTCAGCGTATCTATCTATCTATTTATCTATCTATTTGTATATCTATCTATCTATCTATCTATCCATCTATCTATCTAGCCGCCTGCGACATTTAGCTCTCCTGGTCGTTTCGGTAATGGTGTTGATACTAAACTTGGTATGGCATAACATCACTGAATAAAGAACATACTTGGCTAGTATTGACATGAAAATCACGACATGTATGTGATGAATGTCATGATTTACATTTTATGGTCCCGCAGCTCTTGGGGAGGTTTCGTTCACAAGGCATGATGTAAAACCAGTCATGATTGCACGGCGAACAAAAGCGACAGACTCTAACATGAAAATCATGACATGCGTGTCATGTAACAACATGACTACATGCCACGCTCATGATGCGCTCGTGGCCGTTTCGCTAGCGTCACATATACCAAGTTAAGTATTACATTACGTGAATGAATGACGAAGGTATGTGACTGGTGCAAACATGACAGTCATGAGATGCGTGTCATGTAACATGATTACATGCCACGCTCATGATGTACTCGCGGCCGTTTCGCTATCTTCAGTTATACCAAATTTGGTATTACGGGAGGTTAATGGAAGACAAATGTATGATACTGGTGCAAACACGATAAACATGAAATGCGTGTCATGTAACAACATGACTACATGCTACCCTCACGATGCCCTCGCCGCCTTTTTGCTAGCTTCACATGTACAAACTCGGTCTTATGCGACGCGAGTGGGCGCCATAGGTAAATGACCAATCCAAATATGATAATCATGGCATGCGTATCATGTAACAACGTGACTATATGCCACACTCATGATGTGCTCGCGGCCATTTCACTTGCTTTACGTATGCCAAATTTGGTATTACTTGATGTCAATGGAAGACTAAAATATGCGACTGGTGCAAACATACTAATCATGAGATGCCTGTGATGAGAACATGACTACATGCCGCAGTCAAGGCACCAATACATTTTCGACGTGATGCAGTGCGCGTATTCACCGGCGTTCATTTCGTCGCGTCAAGCTGGCGTTGCCACGCCAGTCGCTGCTCCTGCCATATCGCCGGTCCTGCAAAAGAGCCAGACGCAGTGCTGTCTGGGTAACTTAGTGGGTGTGAAATGCAGCATGTCGCGTTCCGCGCTGGTTGGCGTCGGGCCGCGCCGATGGACGCTGCGTTTTCGCACCTGTCGCGCCTTGCGTCAGAGTATATATATATATATATATATATATATATATATATATAGATATATATATATATATATATATATATATATATATATATATATATATATATATATATATATATATATATATATATATATATATATATATATATTCTCTGTGGTAGCTCAGGTAGCTCACGTAGCTCAGTGGTTAGCGCATCGAACGCGTTATTCGAAGATCGTAGGTTCCATTCCTGCTCACGGCTGGTTATTTTTTCATCCAGTTTTGTTTCTTCTGATTTACATTCCATTGGTTTTTATAACTTCCCCTGTACATTCCTTGGCATTACTGTCTCTTAAATCTCATTCATATTGTGTCAAAACACGAAAAAACGAGCCCTTAGGTATACACATCTTTCCCTTATTTCATTTAACGAGGGTCTCGTACTGGCAGACTTGGTGTCATTAGGTTGTATACGAGAGACTATTAATCAGCTGCCCTCTCGTAATAAGTTCACGTGCTACGTGACGCCAAACATGCGCATAAAATAGTGGTTCACACTTGTCGCTTAGCCTATAGATGGCGCTGACTGTCACTCCTACTTCTAAATTCACATATAAACCCAAAAAAGTGGATGGAGGGAAGGCCGCTGTGGTAGCTCAGTGGTTAGAGCATCGAATGCGTTATTCGAAGGTTGTAGGTTCGATTTCTGCTCACGGCTGGTTATTTTTTATCCACTTTTCTTTCATCTTATTTACATTCTATTGATTCTAACAACTTCCCCTGTACATTCCTTGGCATTACTGTCGGTTAGATCTCATTAATATTGTGTCAAAACACGGAAAAACGAGCCTTTCGGTATACACTTCTTTCCCTATTTATATTTATATATATATATATAGATAGATAGATAGATAGATATGTGGGGTTTAACGTCCCAAAACCACCATATGATTATGAGAGATGCCGTAGTGGAGGGCTCCGGAAATTTCGACCACCTGGGGTTCTTTAACATGCACCCAAATCTGAGCACACGGGCCTACAACATTTCCGCCTCCATCGGAAATGCAGCCGCCGCAGCCGGGATTCGAACCCGCGACCTGTGGGTCAGCAGCCGAGTACCTTAGCCACTAGACCACCGCGGTGGGGCATATATATATATATATATATATATATATATATATATATATATATATATATATATATATATATATATATATATATATATATATATAGTGTCCAGTAGATCCTCCGTGAGCCGTCACAACGTGCTTTGTTTCGACGTTTCTGCCTAGAGTCTGGCCTTCATCAGGACTAAAGATACAGTTTGTTGGTGCTCAGCTTTATACAATCTCAAATCAAAGGGCAAGGAAAGAGGAAAAAAGACAGAAAAGAAAAAAGAAAAAAGAAAAAAAGAAAAAGAAGAGAAAAGAGAAGAGGAGAAAAATAATATACGGTGGACTCACCTCGGGCGCCCCCCTTCCACTCTTCCTTCCACTTCCTCCCTCCACTCTTTCCTCCACTTCCCCCTTCATCTCTCTCCCCCTTCTCCCCTTCACCTTTCTGATGTCAGCGGTCTGTGTATGTTTCCTTTCACTAACGCATTCCTCCCGATCAGACGGCGCCTCCTGGCACTGGCGGTTCGGTGTGGGGCAAAAAAGAGCTTTTTTAGGAAGTCCTAAGGCTTTAACTACTCTTTTTTCGGAAGTCCTAAGCCTTTAAGAGGAAACTTGGGATAGGCAAAAGTCGGATGTATGCACTAAGGGACAAAGAAGGCAAAATAACTAACAATATGGATAGGATAGTTATAATAGCGGAGGAGTTTTACAGAGATCGGTACAGTAGCCGAGACAACCACGACCTTATTACTATAAGAAGTAGCAGTAACCCAGATGACAACCCACCGGTAATGATAGCAAAAGTCCGAAAAGCTTTGGAGAGCATGCAAAGAGGTAAAGCTGCTGGTGAGGATCAGGTAACATCAGATCTGCTGAAAGATGGAAGACAGATTGTGTTAGAAAAACTAGCCACCCTGTTTACGAGGTGTCTCCTAACGGGAAAGGTACCAGAGTCTTGGAAGAACGCTAACATCATCTTAATACATAAGAAAGGAGATGACAAGGACTAGAAGAATTACAGGCCGATCAGCTTGCTCTCTGTAGTATACAAGCTATTTACAAAGGTAATTGCTAACAGAGTAAAGAAAACACTAGAATTCAATCAGCCAAAGGAACAAGCAGGATTTCGAGCAGGCTTTTTATTTATTTTATTTATTACTCAACAATTGACCACATTCATACTATGAATCAGGTAATAGAGAAATGCTCAGAGTGTAAGCAACCACTATACATAGCCTTCATAGATTACGAGAAGGCGTTTGATTCAGTAGAAATATCAGCCGTCATGCAGACACTGCGGAATCAGGGCGTAGATGAAGTATATATAAACATTCCGGAAGAAATCTACAGATGATCAACTGCTACCATAGTGCTTCATAAAGAAAGCAAGAGAATACCAATCAAGAAGGGTGTAAGGCAGGGAAACACAATCTTCCCCATGCTATTTACCGCGTGCTTACAGGAGGTTTTCAGAAGCCTAGAATGGGAACAGTTAGAAATAAGAGGTAATGAAGAATACCTTCGTAACCTGCGCTTCGCCGATGACATTGCATTGCTGAGTAACTTAGGGGACGAATTGCAACTCATGATTACGGAGTTAGACAAGGAGAGCAGAAAGGTGGGTCTTAAAATTAATCTGCAGAAAACGAAAGTAATGTACAACAACCTCGGAAAGGAGCAGCGCTTTGAGATAGGTAATAGTGCACTTGAAGTTGTAAAAGACTACGTGTACTTAGGGCAGGTAATAACCGCAGAGCCTAACCACGAGATTGAAGTAACTAGAAGAATAAGAATGGGGTGGAGCACATTCGGCAAGCACTCTCAAATTATGACAGGTAGATTGCCACTATCCCTCAAGAGGAAGGTATATAACAGCTGTATCTTGCCGGTACTTAGCTACGGAGCAGAAACCTGGAGACTTACAAAGAGGGTTAAGCTTAAATTGAGGACGACGCAGCGAGCAATGGAAAGAAAAATGGTAGGTGTAACCTTAAGAGACAAAAAGAGAGCAGAGTGGATTAGGGGACAAACGGGGGTTAAGGATATCATAGTTGAAATAAAGAAGGGGAAATGGACATGGGCCGGGCATGTAGGGCGTAGACAGGATAACCGCTGGTCATTAAGGGTAACTAACTGGATTCCCAGAGAAGGGAAGCGGGTTCGGGGGAGACAGAAGGTGAGGTGTGCAGATGAGATTAAGAAGTTTGCGGGTATAAATTGGCAGCAGCAAGCACAGGACCGGGTTAACTGGCGGAACATGGGAGAGGCCTTTGTCCTGCAGTGGACGTAGTCAGGCTGATGATGATGATGATGAAGTCTTTAACTACTCGGAGTCCCGTAAACAATTCGTCGTAGAAGGAGGGGTGCCGTGCATTGTAGCAGAGGCTGGTAAGCGGGCATTTTAGGAAGTTCTAAGCCTTTAACTACTCGGCGCCCTGTCAACATTTCGTCGTAAAAAGAGGGGTGCCCCGTATTGCGGTAGAGGCTGGTAAGCGGGTGCAATGCGAATTCCTTGCCCGCTTCTGGATTACGCGTGTAGTGGGGGCTCCCGGCTGTGCACAGGTTTGCTGTTGGGCATGTCATGCATGGCACAATTGATTGGGTAGTAAAATAAAACAGAAAGCAGACGACAGCTACCCTTAGGAAGAGTAGTTACACTTGGAATTGTTTTGGTTTGTCCAGTGCCCTTCGCAGCTGCAGTGCCGTGAACTCTGTTACTATTTTCATTGTTGTCGTTATTGTTTTCTAATGCTTTTATTGCTGCAAGTGTACCAGGATTCTCATTTATTCCTCTATCGAGGGTGTTAAATCGGGGGATAAGGTATGACTCTCGTTGTTCACGTTCTCGATTTGATTTAAATCCCGTCTCTAAGAGCGTTACTGATACTTTGTCGAATGCATGGTCGGGAAGATTGAGATGTTTTGATAGAGGTAGACTTGGGGCTGATTTCGCATGGGCTCTGTTATTATTGAAGCGAATCCTAAATGGTGTTTCTGTTTGTCTAGTGTACTGGTGAACAAACACGGTGAACACGGTGAACAAAGCATTGTAATATGGATGTTGAACCTTTACATAACTGAAGTTGGCAAACTTAGAAATACGATGGCCAAACTTTAGGAAAATTATCGAATAACAAAATACAGCAGCGCTGGGCTTTTATCCCTGCAACAGCAACTACATGCAAAGCTAGACAGGGTGCAGCCTCTTTAGTGCTTCGTACTTAGGGATGTGATCGATGTAAGTTATGCATTCAGTAATATTTATACCATGATATATCAGATGAAAATTCTGCAGAACGACAGCTAGAATGGTCGGGTACAGCTGCAAAGATTGGTATGTAACATTATGGCGACGTATTAGTCAACCATGTTTCAGTCATATGAAAGCAACGTTTTGTACGGTAACTCATCAAGCATTAGAAAACTTTCCGGACAATCATCACATTGGTCTTGTTTCGTGTGTCCCACTAATTATTGTCACAATACACTAATTGAATGCAGGACACCATGCAAAACATGTAGACTTTCTGGTCCTCGTTCGTGTCTTATTATAGCTGCGATGCATAACAACCACCTTGCTATTGCGTTCCAGCCTGTCAATGTTTCCTTCTGTTATTTTTCGGTGACGTTGATTACGTCAACGTCGACGGCTTGACATAGCAGCGAGACTGTTTACTAAAAAAAGTAAGCTTTCAGTCTGCCCCTTTATAGTACAGACTACTTTCGTAAAGGCAGCGTACACGTTTTGTGAAGAGCAGTGCCAACATTACCAGACGCAAACGATTTCACTTCTGGCAGAGTAATGCTACTCGCACAAAATTCATGAGCCCACCGGAGACAGTCTGACAACGCCAAGCTCGTTCAAGTGTAGAGGGGCCCAGGCAGACTATTTGAACGATTAGGTTCTTTGACACACAGCACACGTGCATTCATTGCTAATGACAAGCAAGAAATGATCCAAGCTGCACTGAAGCTATACGGCTGAAGAGATAGTTGAAGTTGTTTGTACGGCTTCGTTAAGGCATTAATGAAGGGCAAATATTGAAGACGCTACACAGTCTAGCTGGAAAACTCTAGAGTTGCTTCAGTGGCTTATGTGGTCACCGACTAAATTGTTCTTGGCTTGCAATTGTGCAATCTCGTGCAGGAACAGACTCTGCTAGGTGTATTGTGACGTGTCTACCCAAAACTGGCCTTTATAAACACAGCCCTGTGTGTAAACGCCAAACTAGGCTAAATGTTTTCGTATAAAGTTTTGCAGTTCTTACAATTTACCTTTAGTACGTATTGACTTTTTTGTTTATTGAACAGCAATTCATTTATTTTCTATCTCGTAAAGTTACCCGATCTCCATAGTAGCTGCGTCACTGAAACGCCATCGACGCTTTTTAAAACTAAGAAATAGTATCAATGGGTGAATGGACAAAAATAGTTTTATTTAGCCCCTGTACAGCGTCTTGCGACTGGGGGTCAGGTTATCTAGCCGCATATTGCAACCGGGGTTCAAGTCTGAATACCTGCTGAAGCCACATCACTATGATGTGTCGAACGTTTCATTTTCTTTTTTATTATCTTTCACACACGTTGAAGATGGAGACGGCCATTTTCAACGTATACGCTTTTTTCAACGCCATCCGTGGCACGTTAAAAAGACTGCTCTCCTCTCGTGAAAGGTACACCGTCATGTCACCATTCCTTGTTAAGTAGTGTTAACGAAGAACCTGTTGCATTTGTAGAACATCTCGACTAAATGTGCGAATAGGTTCGTTGAATGTGCGAAAAACGTCCTGCTCAGGATCCCATTTTCTTAAATTCATGTTAGCAAGCGTGAGTGCATAGCTCAGGAATATTTTACAACTATATAGTATCAGCCAGATTAGTATGCACTGATAATAATAATAATAATAATAATAATAATAATAATAATAGTAATGTGGTTCTACGTCCCAACATCAAGGTATGATTTTAAGAGACGTTGTAATAGAGGGCTCCAGATATTTTGGGAGTCTGGCATTTCTTGACGTGCATTCAGATCGCACAATACGCGGGCCTCTATTTCACCTCCATCGAAACGTGACCCCCGTGGCCGGGATTGAACGCCCGATGTCAAGTTCAGCAGCCCGGCACCCTAGCCATGGATCCACCGGGGCGGACAAAAAGCTTTTAAGACTACTTTGGCAATAGAAACTCAAAGCTTTTTTTTAATTATTATACTAATCGAAGATTTGGAAAGATCACAGTGAATCTTTTCATTTCCCTAAGAATTGGGTTGCACTAAATGCTAAAACACGTACATTTACTCTTACGTGATATTGAAAAAACGGGATTTATATGCTCTGAACCACAACAGAGGATAATGTGGCGTGATTGCTTGCCGTGTGTTGGCTTTTAAAATTTTTTTATTTCTTGCAATAAATGCATGATTATTATATTAGCCAATCCCAACTTTATTTAATTTCTTTTTACATACAGACAGATCATTGCAGGATACAAAGCAAGGGCCAATCTACTGTAGTTATAGGCATTGAAAACCACTGGAAAAGCTACAAATAACACAAAATCAAAATATTCTTTATCTAGCAGTGAAACTATTTTTTGTTCTTTCTTCCCGCGTATCGTGTCAAACACTTTAAATGAACGTCAGCAGCGACCCCATATTCGCCGCTTGACCGTAAAAGAACTGCAAATTCACTAGATTTATCGAAAATGCTTCTCCCGCAAAAGTTGGCTGGGTTCGAGAAGCGCATTGGAAAATTAATTAGGAAACTTCATCAAGAAGTTCATGTCCCCGAGTAGGCTGGTAGAGGCATTTTTCCCCGTTGCCAAGACGCTGTATTTTAACTGTGTTTTTGGGTGATGATGGTTTCACACAACCTTACTGCTCCGTTCGTAGCACGCACGTTAGCACTCACGGTTGCCAATACCTTGATTTTCCCCAGTGCGTTCAGGAACCGCCTAGTGACGATATCCAGAAATTCAGTGTCTGTAATGTCTCGGTTCCGCTGGCACCCCCGCCGGTAAACCTGGCTGTTTGCTATCGCTATCTGGTTTCATTGGGTCAACTATTTATTTCAGACTTAAGATGTTTCTTTATTTTTTATTTATGTTTCATGTACCTATTCATTTAGAAAGCTAGCAATTTCGTGCGGATAAATTGCGTAAACACACATCGCGAGATGGTCATCATTGAGTTCCAGTTTAGTGCAACTGCCAACTCTTAAAAATACCTATCTTCGGAAGTTAGTGTCTTTTTTTCCTATTGTTACCTCAAGATGGCACAACAAAGTGAGGTAAGATGTATACCATCTGGATCGCCAATATAAAACGAAAGATAGACGTGAATTACTGCTCCTTTTTACATCTCTCCCTTCTAGAGGTCGAAATTATATGCTTAAGCTGCCGTTTTATAAGGGCTAGCAGCTGGTCACCTAAAAACAAAAACTTGCACAAAAACTATCAAAATTCAGTGTCCAAGCTCCTCTAGCTTTGTAAAATGAATACACTAAGTTGCCATACCATTACACAGTTTTTCGATACATTGGAATTCAGCACACACTGCTTTGACCGATTTTCAATACGAAAGCCTTTTCGCGTGTGTGTGCGAAGCTCAAAAGTTGCAACGCACCATTCCGAATATTGTTACAAGGAAAGATGGAGATGGAAGGCCATATACAGAAGTAATTTCAGAAACCACACCTCATTATTCGGGTTTAAGAAAACTGCGACAGCTAGCACAAAGGCCGTCATAGTTTCTCTCCAGACAGAACAGAGGTTTTCCACTTCACTTGCATATTCGCTTCGGCACAACAGTGGTTACGACGCTCAGCTGCTGACCGAAGTTCGTGGGTTCGGTCACATATCGGTGGAGGTGAAACAGTCGAGGCACGTGTACCATGCTATGACAGTGAACGTTAGGAAGCACCAGATATACTACTAATAATAATATTGTTGTTATCATTATTATATTGCTACTTTTATTATTATAAATACAATTACCAATATTTGTGAATAAACTCAGTGAACTGGGCAGTGTTGAAGGAGATAAAAAAACTTTGTGCTTTCCACCTGCCTTTGTAATATTCTAGACCACGGTGCTACGATCCCGACTGCTCACAGTGAACTCCGTCAATCTTAATTATTTTACTGGCATTTAGCACCTTACCTAACCTCGGGTTTCCTTGTCAAGTGTATTGAATATAACCTAACTTGAACTAGAACCATCAATTTTGAATGAATACTCTCAAAGAAAGAAAATCTAATCTAACAAAATGGCAGATCCCACACACAGTGGGAATCGAAGATATGCGAAGCACGAATGAGAAGTGTTGATAGGTCCCTTTAAAGTCAGCACATCGTTACGAGGTGGAGGTAAATGATGTGTCGTTTACCTACGTCATCTATTCTCGTCACGTGATACCTTTTTAGTATATGTGAAGCAAGCGAAACGGCCACAAGCACGCTATGAGCGTGGTGTGTTGTCATATTCTTACATGACAGGCGTGTCAGGATTACCATGTTTCCACAAGACATATATTTCGTCATCCATTGTCATCACGTAACACCAAATTTGGTATATGCGGACCAAGCAAAGCTACCGTGACCGCATCATGAAGGGCCCAATATACTGCAATGTAGCGTGGACGCGCGCGCACACTGGGCACAGCGACGATATGTTAGCATAATGCGACGCCAGGCGTGACCAGCGTCCGTCGGCGCGGCCCCACATCAACCGACGCGAAATGTGACATGCTGCGTTTTGCGCCGATGCGTTATCAAGACAGCAGTAAGTCTCCCTCTTTTCGTGATGGTGCGACGCCGAACGTGGTGAAACACGCATACGTCAAAGCAACGCAGCGCGATGCGCGCCTTCGAGTATATGGCAGGACCGGCGCCTGGCATGGCAACGCTAACGTGACGCGACGAAATGAACGCCAGTGAGCACGCACACCTCGTCACGTCGAAATATATTGGCGTCTTGACTGCGGCTTGTAGTCATGTTCTCGCATCACACGCATCTCATGATTATCATGTTTGTAAAAGTAACATGCCTTCGTCATCCATTGGCGTCACGTAATACCAAATTTGGCATATGTGAAGCGAGCGAAACGGCCGCGAGCGCATCATGAGTGTGGCATGTAGTCATGTTGTTATATGACACGCATGTCGAGATCATCATGTTTGAATGTGTGATTTACCTATGTCGTTCATTCACGTAGCGTAATACCGAGTTTGGTACACGTGAAGCCAGTGAAATGGCTGCGAGAGCATCATGAGCGTAGCATGTAGTCATGTTGTTACATGACACGCATCTCATGTTTATCATGTTTTCATGAGTCTCATACCTTCGTCCTCCAATCACGTCCTGTAATACCAAATTTGGTATAAGCTAAGCTAGCGAAACGGCGGGCAGCGGATCATGAGCGTGGCATGTAGTCATGCTTTTACATGACATAAATCTCATGATTTTCATGTTGTCACTAGTCAAATATGTTTTTCATACAGTCATGTCATGCCATACCAAGTTTGGTATTGATACCATTATTGAAACGGCCAGGAGAGCTAAAAATCGTAGGCGGCCACACACACACACACACACACACACACACACACACACACACACACACACACACACCACGCACACGCACACGCACACGCACACGCACACACACACACACACACACACACACACACGCAGACAGACAGACAGACAGATAGACAGATAGACATAACGACAGACAGACAGACAGACAGACAGACAGACAGACAGACAGACAGGACAGACAGACATGACAGACAGATAGATAGATAGATAGATAGATCGATAGATAGATAGATAGATAGATAGATAGATAGATAGATAGATAGATAGATAGATAGAAGATAATGAGGAGATAGAAGATAGATAGATAGATAGATAGACTAGATAGATAGATAGATAGATAGATAGATAGAATATAGATAGATAGATAGATAGATACGATAGATAGATAGAAGTTGGCATTTGGGCCACGCGGCGGGTGCAGCGCGATCATAAAAAATCAGTTCGAAAACTGAAACGCTGTCAGGGCTAAATCTTTTCCCGTGTTTAGGCTCCAACAGTTAATGGTGGACCCGATTAAAAGAACCCACACAGCCCGATATCCCGCATGGATCCCGCGGCTCTGCCACCAATCCTACTGGTCTTGCCGCCACAGAAGGCGCCAGACCTAGCGGTGCTGCAGTCGCTGCGATTCAACATGTCAACCTGCCACTATTTTGGCCCAACAGCCCCAGCACATGGTTTCTGCAGGTCGAGGCGCACTTCCGTCTACGGAAAATCACCAGCCAACAGACCAGGCACTCGCATCTGGTATCCTGCTTACCTCCGGAAGTAGCCGATGACTTAGCTGATATTTTAGCGTCGCCGCACCCAAGCCATCCCTACGACACGTTGAAGGCAAGCTATCATTTCCCGCAAGTCTCAGTCCGAACACAGCAGACTCCAACAGCTCATCACGGCTACAGAGCTCGGTGACCGTCGCCCATCACAGCTCCTGCGAAGCATGCGCCAGCTCCTTGGCGGCCCCTCCGCCCCTCAAGAGGAGGAACTGTTACGTGAGTTGTTCCTCTAGCGCTTACCGCAGAGCATGGTCCCGGTCCTCGTAGCTGCAGGAGATGTCCCAGTTGACACACTCGCTGAAATGGCTGACCGAGTGGCGGACTACTCGCGGGCACATAGCCTCACCGCCGTTACCACACCGCCACCGGCCACCGCTGCAGATCCGGCGCTCGCGAGCATCGAGAGCCGTTTGGACGCCCTTGTCAGGCGCCTCGATGACTTTGTACTTGCGCATCGTCGACCGTCATCCAGGTTCCAGATACACAGTCAGCTCCTCGACGACCCCACGTTCTCCGGAACTTCGGCCACCCGACGCGCCGCGGGATGTTTCATCCTCAACCGTGTGCTGGTACCACCGCCAATTCGGTGCCTCTGCTCGCAAGTGCACTCGCCCGTGCTCCTGGTCAGGAAACGCGACGACCGGCCACTGACGGCGGCAAGTGGTACTGGTCGAAAATCATGCCGCCTTTTCTATGTTTCTGATAAGATCACTGGCGCTTGCTTCCTAGTCGACACAGGAGCCCAGGTTAGCGTCATCCCGGCCTCGTGTGCAGATCGCCGTCGCAACGAACAGACCTGCCCACTCCAAGCGATCAACAATTCCGCCATTCGCACATACGACCAACGCTCTCTTATGCCTAGTTCACACTGAAACACCCGCTTTCTACAGCGACCGAAATTCTCCTGCCACCGAAACGCAGCGTCGTTCGCACTGGACGCGCCCCGCGCCGCCGAATATGCCATCTACTACGGGGCGAACCCGGGATGGATGCTCTGTCACCCGGTTGTTGTCGGGGCTCGCAAACGCTACTACGCTATCCAGTGGTGTATACTTCGCGATTCTCGTACGTAAGAAGCAAGAAAAGACAGTACTGCTTACTTTGCTGGCAAGTGGCTGTCTTGTAATGCACGAAGAGCAGAAAAACCACCGACGCCAGCGGCGTTGGCGGGTTTGTTTCGCTCTGCAAGACCGCAACAAGCTCGGTCACGCCAACAGCAAGCTCGGTCACCTCTTTCACGAAATACGGAGGCGAAGTAGGCACAGAGTAGGTTAAACTCCCGTTGGTTTCAACATTCAGTTACGTGCACTGCGGCATAACAAGTGAGTAGGACTTGGCCGCCATTTTTCGAAATTCCTTGACTAGCGCTCCTATTGGTCCACGGTGACCGATTCGGCGGCAGACGCCGCAAAAATCGGTCCGAGAGCAATCAGCGCGGAGAGGGCCCTTTCGGCGGATCTCGCCGCCGCCGAACCGGATTCGGAGCACTTTCGGCGGCCGGAATGCTCAGTGTGAACGCGGCCTTACACTTGACCTTGGACTACTCCGTACGTTCCGCTGGATTTTCATCCACGCTGACGTCTCGCAAGCTGTTCTTGGAGATGACTTCCTCAGTTTTTTTCAACCTTGCTGTGGACATGCATGCTCATAGCCTCATTGATCTCAACACCCGCCTTTCCATCAACAGTGTACTCTGTACTTCCTCGCCAACGAGACTGCAAGCTCTCACACCTGCTTCGCAGTATGCAAAAATACTCGAAGACTTTTCAAGCATCACGAAGCCGCACACCAGAGAGTCACCGGTGAGGCATTCCATCACTCACCACATTGTGACCACTGGACCTCCCGTTTTTACACGACCCCGTCGACTATCTGGAGAACGCCTCGCCATCGCCCACCGTGAGTTTGAGCACATGCTTGAACTCGGCATTGTGCGGCCTTCCTCCAGCAACTGGGCGTCGCCACTCCACATGGTGCCGAAAAAAGATCCTAGCGACTGGAGACCATGTGGGGATGACCGCGCTCTCAATGCCCACACCTTACCAGACCGCTATCCACTTCCTCACATACAGGATTTCACATCAAATTTGGCTGGGTGCACAATCTTCTCTAAGATTGACTTAGTGAAGGCTTACCATCAGATTCTTGTAGAACCCGCCGACATGACGGCCATCACCACTCCATTCGGTCTGTTTGAATATGTGAGGACGCCTTTTGGATTGCGCAACTTTGCACAGACCTTTCAGCGCACTATCGACGAGGTTACGCGAGGTCTCGATTTCGTATTTGCCTACCTTGATGACCTCCTTGTAGCAAGCTCATCCGGCCATCAGCATGAAGCCCACCTGCGCACCCTGTTCCACCGCCTGGATGATTACGGCCTCGTAATTAATCCCAATAAGTGCATCTTCGGCGTCGCTACAATAGACTTCCTAGGCCACCTTGTCACTCCAAATGGTATGCAACCACTCGCCAGAAAAAAGAAGGCTATTCAAGACTTTCCACCCCGACTTCACTGAAGAGACTCCGAGAATTTATGGGCCTACTAAACTTCCATCGCCGCTTTCTTCCAAAGTGCGCCACATTCCGAAAGCCCTTGACCGACCTATTGGCTAAAAATAAAGACCCAGCTGCGCCACTGGAGTGGCCCAAGGACGCTGCATCTGCCTTCGGCACTGCCAAGAAGGCTCTGGCAGACGCTACCATGCTCATACATCCCGTCCCTGATGCCCCAATTTGTCTCATCATCGATGCATCAAGCGTGGCAGTTGGCGCCGTTCTCGAGCAGCACGTATCCGGTTGGCAGCCCCTTGGGTTTTTTTTTCGCAAAAACTGAAGCCACAAGAGGCAAAATACAGTACATTTGCCCGAGAACTCCTCGCGGTATACCTCGCCATCAAACATTTTCGTCATTTATTGGAGGGCCGGGACTTTTACGTCGTTACAGACCACAAGCCCCTGACGTTTGCCTTCCATCGCAATCACAGCAATTATACTGCACGGGAGATCCGTCAACTATGCTGTATTTTCGAGTTCACTGTAGATCTCAGACACGTACATGGGCCGGAAAATGCTGCTGCTGACGCACTATCCCGCATCGATGCCTTGTCGACCCAGCCACCACTAGACGTGGAAGAGCTTGCAGCTGCCCAAAGCAACGATCCTGAGCTGCATCGTCTTCGCTCTTCATCCACGTCTCTATCGTTCACGGAGTGCCCGCTTCCATTTTCTACCTCATTATTAACGTGCGAAACGTCTACTGGTGTCCCTCGGTCCTTTGTGCCTTCAGCTTTTCGTCGTGCAATTTTTGATCAATTGCACAGCATGAGCCATCCAGGTATTCGTGCGACCCAGAAGCTAGTCACATCTCGTTTCCTTTGGCCAAGCATCAATGCTGATGTCCGATGCTGGGCGCAAACCTGCCTTGAGTGCCAGGCGCGTTAAAGTTCACCGTCACACTGTCACGGCAACATCCCCGTTTCTGCCTTCAGACGCAAGGTTTTTCTCACGTCCATCTCGACATCGTCGGTCCTCTTCTGTCATCGCAAGGAGCCTGTTACCTGCTGACATGTGTGGATTGCTTCACCAGATGGCCGGAAGCGTTTCCCATTTCCGACATTACAGCACCAACAGTTGCCAAGGCTTTCACAAACGGCTGGGTGTCGCGCTTTGGATGCCCTTCTGTCGTCACCACTGATCGCGGTCGTCAGTTTCAATCGGCCCTTTTCACCGCACTTGCCAATATCCTGGGCATTCGACACATCCACACAACTGCCTACCATCCTTCCGCCAATGGCATGGTCGAACGACTTCATCGACAACTGAAAGCTGCCCTCACTGCTCACCAGCCAAGGGAACGTTGGCTCGACCACCTCCCCTTCGTGCTTCTGGGCATCCGATCAGCATTGAAAGTGGATCTCGGCTGCTCATCAGCCGAACTGGTCTATGGCATTTCCCTGCGTCTTCCAGGAGAATTCTTCGAGCCATCATCGCCACCTTCCACTCACGATGCCTCAACGTACATTCGAGAGCTGCGCACCACGTTTCAGGACCTTGCTCTGTGATTCCTGCCGACCGACACCCCCAGTCTGTCTTCGTCAGTCAGGATCAGCATGACTGCAGTCACGTCTTCGTTCGGCGTGACCAAATACGGCCACCACTAACACCAGCCTATGATGGCCCATTCCGCGTACTCCATCGTACACCTAAGACGTTCACGCTGGACATCAATGGCCGTGAAGACGTCGTGGCTGCTGATCGACTGAAACCTGCGTATATCGCCGATCTCGCGGCCGCGGGGTTTCAATCTAAGTCTGGATGCCAACATCCTAGCATTGCCACTGGGCGACTCCTCTGGTGATTCCTACGGTTCTCGCTCTATGGGGGGGGGCAGCCCTGTAGCGCCTCAATGCGACGCTTCCGTCAAGGAAGAAGAAGTTGGCATTTTGGTCCCGCGCGGCGGGTGCAGCGCGATAATAAAAAACTCAGTTCGAAAACTGAACACTGTCAGGGCGGACATCTTTCCCGTGTTCAGCTCCGCACAGAAGATAGATAGATAGATAGATAGTAGATGATAATACGCTAGATAGATAGATAGATAGATAGCTAGATATAGATAGATAGATAGATAGATAGATAGATAGATAAGATAGATAGATAGATAGATAGATCGATAGATAGATAGCTAAGATAGATAGATAGATAAGATAGATAGACTAAGATAGGAATAGATAGATAGATAGATAGATAGATAGAAATAGATAGATAGATAGATACGCGCAAGTCGCTGGAATTCGGCCAAGAAATGCTTCGCCTTTAGAAGGAATCATTTCATTCTTGTTCTGACTTGCCACATGCATGGCTTGCTTCAAAGAAAAGCGTGAAACTCTGTTTTAGGGTTACTGTACTTTTTTCTAAAAGCCATATGATTTACAACGAAGTTAACGCGCTCTTCAAAACAATGGCAGCATATCCACGGAGAGTGAATGATGGAGAGTGGGGCGAAGCATTCGTCCGTCTGTGTGGACCGTCCATGCGTCTGTTTGTGCGCCCGTCCCTGCGTTCTTTCATGCATCCGCCCCTGCGTCCGTTCATGCGTCCATCCATGCATCTGTTTTGTGTGTCCGTTCGTTCATCTATTCAACACTCCAAGTCCCACCATCTCGCATCTTTTCATCATATATTCGATGGATGGATGGATGGATGCTATGAGCGTCCCCTTTATAACGGGGTGGTGACAAGTATGCCACCAGGCTCGACAAAAAAAAAAACTTTTTTCCCTTTTTTTTTATGTTGGCCTAATGCCTCTACTTCGATAAATTCTATCTTAATGGAAAAAAGGTAAATTTTCAGCTTAAGTTCTCTGCCATTTACGGCACACTGTCCATATTTTATTTTTCCAATATTTATTTTTGTCCTTTCTCTCTAATTTTCTGCCACCAATACTCTAACCGTCTCTTACTTATTTCAATCGCGGGTGTGTTCAGCTTTCCATTGTTGTCCCTAAAACCCAAGGCTTCCTGTAGGTTCGTGCCCAAACGTACACCTGGGTGGATATCTCCACATTCAATCAGAACATGTTCCGCCGTTTCCTTATCTTTCCCGCAGCATGTGCATTGTTCTTCTTCTTTACTGAATCTTGCTTTATAACTACGCGTTCTAAGGCAACCCGATCTCGCTTCAAACAGTAAAGCGCTTCCCCTTGAATTATCGTAAAATGCCTCCCTCCTTATTTATTTTTGCCCTTCGGTAGTTACTCAAAGCCGGTTTTTTTTCTCCATAGCTGCCATCCAGTAAATCCTCTCCGCCTCCCTGACTTTTCCCTTAACGCTCTTTGTTGACATATGGCTCACAATACCAGCCGTATATTTACTAGTGAGTCTTCTAGTTCTTTTTCTCCACTGTGTGTCCACGCTCTTCCTATACAAATAACGGAACACCTTCTCTGCCCATCTACTCTCCTTCATATTTCTTAGCCTTTCTTCGAACCTTATTTTCTATATTCCCCTATATTCCCCATATAGAAGCACCGCCATCCAGCGGACATTCCAAGGACTAAACGAGAGGTGGCTACACGCACACTTTCTTACGCCTGCGCTTTGGGTCCACTTCCCACCTTTTAAACCACCTCGAGTTCATGGTATATTCTACTTCACTGTATTCATGGCACTGCGACCAAACGCTCGCTAGAGAGAGAGAGAGAGATAAAGATGCAAGGAAAGGCAGGGAGGTTAACCAGATGCACATACCGTTTGCTACCCTGCACTGGGGAGGGAATAAAGGGGAGAAAAGAGGTTGCAGAAAGATGAGAAGGTACACACAATCACGAGCACACTCGGGGAGCACACACAGTTTACAGGTGGTCGCTCAGGTTTGTTGACTTAAGGTAAAGT
This sequence comes from Rhipicephalus annulatus, assembly GCA_013436015.1. Lineage (NCBI taxonomy): Eukaryota > Metazoa > Arthropoda > Arachnida > Ixodida > Ixodidae > Rhipicephalus > Rhipicephalus annulatus. Next base: position 174,971 of record WOVY01005626.1, read on the forward strand.
AGCAGTGCTTTAGTTGCTTTCTGCGCAACTGAGGCAGATGCCCAAGGTCCTAGTATCTTCTGCACACAAAATGGTCCGGGGTCAAGTCGATTAAAAACCATCTGTAGCTGGCATCGCTCGCTGTGTGTCGTAGCAAGCACAGCTGCACAGGACGTGTTCGATGGTCTCTTCATCTCCGCAGTAGTCACATGTAGGAGTGTCTGCCATACCAATGCGAAAGGAGTACGCCTTTGTGAAGCAACACCCAACCAAAGGCGCATAAAAGTGTCGCATCGGAGCGGGGAAAGGTGTGATGGTAGCTTTAGCTTGAGCGAAGGATCCAGTTCATAAAATTGACAACTTTGGAAGGTTGGTAGACGACCAGAAACGTGCGTGTGAGATCTCGAGCCAGCAGGTAAAGTTGTCTTGCTGCATCATTCCTTGATAGAGGAATCAGGACTACACGGGTTTCTTCATGGGCTGAGCGGGCTGCATCATCGGCTATTGATTTCCGGTAATACCGATATGTCCAGCAGCCATTGATATATAATATCATGCCCTCGTGCTAGAGCTTCATGATGGCAATGTCTTATTTCTTTACCAGTTGGTCATGGCTCCTCCTACGCATGC